>JANFOE010002321.1:0-57500 GCA_025667525.1 Glebionis coronaria
AAAATAACATTTGATAGTGTTAGGTCTTGGCTCATCCAACGAACGGGTTCGGTTCATAATTTGTTGTCGTACAGTTAAAATATTTTTTGTGTTTGTGTAAGCATAGAAGATGCATTCCTCTCTTTCTTTTGACTCTAACATAAGGACATATAATTGTTTGTACGATAATATTGTCTTTCTTAAATGCAAAGCAACCACTGATCGTGTTTGGCCTTAGCATGAACCTTGGTAACTTTTATATTAAGTGTTTTAGAACAATATCTATTTGGTTCGATTCTACATGGTTTTGATTGATGAGTCGGGTTGGACCAAGCATGAGTCTAGCAAAGAATATCTATTTTGTGTACAACAAACCTTACATGTAAAACATAAAAGCAATTTTTCAAAATAGAAGTGTTTTGCTACACATATTCATTACTTGTTCGACTTCAACTAAAGGACTTCTTTCGTGTTTAAGGTCAACATGGATGTTTTTCTTTGTTTATATATTTTTTATTTTTTAGCGTGGTTTTTTTTATATTTTTTTGGCAACATGTGCATTTTTTTATGCTTTGGTTCATCCTACAAACGTGTTTCTTGTTATTTTTTAATGAAGTACGTACATATTTATATGAGATACTTTTTTTTAATTTTTTTATAGTATGTTTTGTAACTAATATTAAAAGGGTAAAATACATAAAATAAAATTAATTCTCAAAGTTGTCAAATTAATATATGTTGTGAAGAATTAACAAAAGCTTAATATACTAAAATTTAAAAATCAAATTTTATCTAATTAAAATATTAGGAAAACTAATATAATCTAATCTAAAAAAGTTAAAATAAATAAAAATAAAAGGAAAAGAAAGATACTACTACTGACTTTCAATTGGGTCGTGTTTACGAACAATACTTTCAATTGGGTCGTGTATACAAACGGACGGTTCACATGGTTTGGGTTACTTGACCGAGTCAACTCGATCATTGCAACGCGGTAAACCGACTTCGACCAAGCACTGTTGTGATCAGCCATATAAGTAATATTTAAAATATAGAAATATGCCAAATATGAGTTATCTTTATGATGAGACAATGTCTCAATACGTCATTTATAAGGCATAAGCAATTAAATATTCATCAATGTTTGACTTTGTTATTGATTTCGTAGACAATATCCGGTTTGTATGATGTAGCAAAAAGTGCACAGATACTTATCGAATTATACTTTTATACACATTAAACTTCATTCTAAGCGTTAGATTTTTCATTTCGAGCTTTTCATATTCAGCCCTCAACAATATGGCGGTCTTTTGCTTCCGAAGCACAAAAGAGTTATGTCGTTTTCCTCATTTTCCTTTACCATTTTTAAGCCCAACGGGTGAGTTTGTTTCTTAGATATTTTTTTAAAGAATATTGATCGATTTATTATATTTTATTAGTATCACTTTGAGCTAGCAGACAAATTAAAAGTAAGAATCTTTAAATATGAGAGAAAAATATACAGTCAAAAGGTTTTAATGTTTCTGATTAAGCATTTAAGCCAAACCTAAGGTTGATGAATCATATAAAATCTTAATAAAGATCTAACATAAGAACTACTTAACATGAAGAATCTGATTACATCTTTTAGTTTTATGCTTATAAACAATGTGGTTATATTATTTCAACTTTAAGTATCACAGCTTGATATCTTTACACGCATAAGATAGAAAAGTTGACAGAAACCGCATATCACCATTTCTACGCATAAAACAATACCTCGTCATATTTGAACCTAAGCACGGGGAGCCATTCCGCTTGCTTTGCCAAATTCATGTCCTTATTCTTGCACACAAAAATACAAAATCAGTAATGTTTATCATTATGCATATACTAATAAAAAAATATATTAGGCAGTTTAAAGTCCAGTTGAGAGAGGGGTAACATCCAAAAGAAGTAAATCTTGAACCTTTTCGTTGCCCTCACCATATAATTATCCTCCCGGTTCTGTATCTCCACCAGCTGCTAGGAGAATTCCTAGTAAGGAGATGAGGTATTGTAGGCTTACACCTTTGGTTCATTGTAGTATAGCATCAAATTTTGTTGTATCATGCAATCTATTACTTCATAATGTCAAGTTTTGCTTGCGAGATCTAGTTCTCTAAAGAATACTAACAAATTCAACCACTATATCGTCACTCAGGATGAATTGATTCTCGTACAGAGCTCTTTACTAACCAAAAACCTGGCGGTCCCTTTTCTATTTGGGTTTGTGGGTCACGGTTGTCCAAGATGAATATACACCCTTCTTAAAATAGTGGTATTGTTGAGATAAGTAATTCCAAACACCCACTTATTAGTTACTTCATTTACGATTTCAGAAAGTACATGTTGGCAAAACACCCCCTTATTAGTTACTTTAGCTGTGATCTCAGAAAGTATACGTTTGGCAAAGAACGTATCACTTACAGATATTGTCTCTGTTAAAGGTCAAATGGGTTAAAAGGTTAAAACTCTCCCATAGTGTTTGAATTTCATCAAACCTCCTAAACCATATTATTTAAAAATCAAGATTGTAATTATCATTATATTGATTTTGGGCAAATAATCCTTGTCGCATGCTAATTATCTATAAAACAAATGCATTTTGACAAGTGCCAAAAAAATGACCCAGTTTTGTCTAATATACTTACAATCAGACAATGGCAAAACTTATCTGTGTATCCTTCACTAACACCTGTAAAAGCGCCAAAAACTGGACCAACAAAGCCCTAAGCTAAGCCACAAACTATACTACCAACAACGACACAAACCAAACACAAAGCCAATGGTGGTGTATTCCAATAAAAACTAACACTTTCATCACGTACGACGAATGCTGACCTGTAAAGCCGAGACAGAAGCAGGTAGATCTTGATCCCAGGCTGCCACGGCCCAACTTTTGCATATATCAAGTAGATACTAAAATGGTTATAATAAATACAACAGGAATAAGAGAGCTTTATAAGTAACTTAAATATTCCGTTGGCCCTTGGTGGCTCGGATAAACCGCAATGTATTGTTGTATAAGATCTTTATAAGTAACTTAAATTTTATATTTGCTTCAAACATTCAGCATCAAAATACACGTTGAGAACCTCTGAAGTTGTTAGATCTGTTTAAAAATGATATTTATAAGTAACTTAACTTGGTTAGAAAAGTTGAAGTCTACTTACATAAATTTTGGACAGAGGCAAAGGCGTCACGAACAGCGAAGCCAGAGGCCTCTCTGACACCAGTATCTTGAAGAGCATGGACCAAGGCATCGTGTAGGTCTAAATTAGCTTGAAGGGGAGCTGTATTTTGGGAAACATGTCCAACGTCATCCTGAACGGCATTCTGAAGTGCCAGGTCAATGGATCCTAGAAAAGCAGCAGTTTGAATAGCTTGAGCACCCTGGACAATGGTGTCCTGATACGGTTGATGAGAACATGCACGAGATAGCAAAAATAAAATTGGTACTTGATGCTGCTAAGATGCATCTCAAATAGGGCTAGCCCACACAAGACGATCAGTAGTTGGACCCCTAGCGAGGAGATCAGTGGGAGACCTGGTGACTTTAATCCCAGCACGTGTCACATTAATATCTCTAGTAATCATTCCGATTCAAAAGAGTTCCTATTGCACAGAGGTAGAACAAATACATGCATTCCGTTCGTAACACCAGGACGGATACACTCCGCAAGGATGTCTAAAACCTAAAACAGTAAAAAATGATTGATTTAATACCTTTCAATGATCAACAATAAAAAAATAACCAACTAAATGTTTGGAAACTAATGAATGTTCACAAGTTTCACCAAATAAAACCATATTATAATAACAATGCTAGAAGAGAAAAAACATTTTCGTGTTGAAACAAGTCTTTGTTTATGTGTTGAACTGCATTGGGCCGGGTTGGACTCGCTTGAGCCACTCTTTGAATAGGGTACATATCAAATCAAATGAGCACTCTTGTAACATTTATTTGCTGCTATGTCCTTTTACAGGGTTCTGCTTAAATAATTAAGACCAAACTGAAAATTGCAAAGATGAAAGAAACTTACCCAAACTAAGCACGAATCTCAGGGTAGCAACCCTCGGGCGTTGAAATTTTTTAAACTCGAACAAATCCCCTGCAAATGTCAATTTAGCATTCTCCTTTAAACAGCGACAACCAAAAAACCTAAAATTGTACATAAAGTTTGCTATTGGTGGATAGTAGGTACTACCTGGTCTCACGAAACATTTGCAGGGCTGTCCTGTTTGTCCCACGTGTTTCTAGGCACATATAGTCGCAGTTTGTCTCATTGTATCATGTGTTTTTTAAAGAGCGTACCTTTTTTACACGCTTGCATCAAAAGCCACTCCTCCTCGACGCGTTATGCGACTGCTGATATGAACCCTTTCAGACACAACGGGCACAAACAAGAAGTGCCGGGTTGTAGCAAGTGCATAAGCAGTTAGGTTGGTTGATATCGGGGTTTACATTTAGGCTATCAGGAAAAATAAAATCCACAAGAACCAAATTTAAGCCTTCTGAACTATTTCTATTAATGCTTCTCATTATCAAAAGCTGCTCAAGGGTTCCCTTTGCTGCGCTATCAAACTCAAGAACACATGGGCACTGGGAATGGATGATATCTTGGTTTAGCAAGCCACAAAGGTAAAAAAGAGAGATTCAAATACATACAATCCAGAAAAAACAAAGACTTGTACCGCTCATTCGTATTTTATTCTTACAAACGTTGAAACAAACACCCTTCCACTGTTATAAATGTGCTACACCTGGAATATAATCAACTATCCCAAAAGAACCGAGTTAGGGTTTTTCATAAGGGGATGTGCTTATCGCAAAAAAAGCGACATTAAATTGTTAAGCCTCCACACTTTAGTAGTAAAAAATGACCATGAATTATCTCACCTAGCACATGACGTTTTATAACAGCTAGTCATCTTACTGTGATTCTTTTTGTATATTGCTGATATGGTACAACAATGTCCCACACACCAAGCTTGCTACGGTGAAAGGACATCCGACTTGGGTCAAGGTTACGGGAGAGTACTGTACATTTCCTGGTGATGGTACTCAAATCAAGAATGGTGCCCTTCACTACATAGACTATAGGGGGCGTCATTTATAAAAATGAGTTACAAATAAAAGTCCAAACGCCCCTCACACCTTGCCCTCCCATGCCTTTTTATTAAATTTTGTTATCATACACTATCTAAAACTTATAAAAATAAATATGCATAGGTCACTCTGATACATAGGCTTTTGTATGGGTTTCAAGTTTTATTCTCAGTATCTTCTCGAATCGATCACGGTTTAAAGTGGAATAGTTGTTCTTGGTTACTCAAAAGGGGTTTGTTTTATATGCTACCAAAAAGTTAAATGCGTGAAGTAAATAAAGATAAACTCAAAGCAATTAATTAAAAGCAATTAATAACAAATTAAACTTGAATTAAAATAAAACAGTTAAAACCTTAACTCAGAAAAGTCACTAATTCGGAATATAACTCTTCACTGCCTTCATTCGGAATAATCGTTCATTCGGAATAATCGTTGATCCGGAATGTCCTTGTTGATTCGGAACAACAACTTCATGCGGAATAATCAAGAACGAAAAGCTTGATTCGGAACAAGTTGCTCATGCGGAATAATTAACAGAAATACTTCATTCGGAACATTTAGTGCTCATTCGGAATATCAGACCTTCATTCGGAACAATATGGCTCATCCGGAACATTTGTTGATTCGGAACAATTTAAACAAAAAACTTCATTCGGAACATTTAAAAATAAAAATGATTCGGAACATAAACACTCATCCGGAATATTAATTATTCCGGATGAACACTTGATTCGGAATGACTAAATGCAACAAACTTATCCGGAATCTTTTGCTTGACCCGGAATATATGCTGATTCGGAATAATAAACTAAAATCCTTGATTCGGTATATTTCAACTCATCCGGAATATTGATTATTCCGGATGAACAATCTGATTCGGAACAATTAAGAAAAATGTTGGTTCGGAGTGTTTTAACTAAGATCCTTCATCCGGAACACTGATGTTCATTCAGAATCTGGGAAACTATGAAGATGCGAAGAATAGTTGAAACCAACAAAGCCACGAATTTAACCAAAATCACCAAGTTTTTAACCAAAACTTAAACCAATTTAACCACTAATCATCTACTAATCATAATCATCAAATCAAAAAACTAAAACCATAAAACCCACTTACTTTTGAAGATCAAAATCAACCAAATAAGAACTTTAAACTTTAAATCAAAAAGATGAAGATGAACAAGATAAAAAGGGAAGATGATATTGATTGATTAAGGTAGAGTAAACAAAAGGAAAGATTAAAAACTTACAAGATTAAAGATTTAACAAAAATGAAAAATCACCAACACCTTAATGGTGTTGGCTTCCTACGAAAACAAAGAAAAAAGAAAAGACTGGAAATTAAAACCTAGTTGTCAAATGTGAAGGGTTCTTCTATTTATAGGCCTAGTGGTTGGCTGGTGAGTGGGCTTTCTCCCTTTCTTCTTGTCTTCTCGTCTTTTCAGAAAAGTTGACGTTTTCGATTCTGATTCGGGATTTGTCGACGAATAAATTTGACTCGTCTTTTAATTTCTTCGTTTAATAGACTTGAGTTCTTTCGTCATATGTAAATCTTCCATCTTTGGTCCTTTTCTTCGATAAATCTTCAAATAGGCCCATTGACTTCAAATCTTTTGCATCTCTTGGACAATAGACTTCGTCTAGAGTCTTTTTCTTCGATAAAACCCGTGCAATCCCATGTTTACTTCAATATTTATCCAATATTTATCTGGTTGGCTCTGAAAACACAACAAACACACAAACCACGCATAATTCCAAACAAATGATATTAAATACGCGTTTTGGTCTTGTTTTAGCAAGAAATAAGTGGCAAAAGGATGGGTGTTTTCACACCTATCACACTCTCTTTAATATTGGTAGTTTATAACTTCAATCTCAGTTTGCTTTGGAGAAGTGAATACCTGTTCTTGAGAAATTTCAAAGAGACTCATCTCAGGCTTTTGACCTCTTTATTCTAGGACCTAAACACATGATACAGAGGAAAACAGAAAAGTTAGGAACCGACTGAAAGAGTATGGATTTTATTACAGATTTTGGACATTAAGTTTACTCCCTGTATTGAATATTGATTCTTGAATAGGCTGTGCAGTTGCTTTCTCCTCCCCGATCTCAGCATTTATATCAGATGCATTAATTGTGGGGACAATGACACTGGCCTGTAAAGAGGGAAAGAAACCTAGTAAGTGTCGACTACTTTGACCTATCAGCGTCCCTACTATAATAGAGGGTTGTGGGAAGTATTAAAACCATGTTGTCAATGTGTTACCATACAATACAAAGTTGGTATCACACTTGTTAAGCTAGTGTCTACAACTTATACAGAAAACAACTTGATATGCTTTCATACGATAAAAGCTCATGCAAACTCACAAACTAAAGAAGAGAAAACAATACCCGAATCTCTTTGTGTTGTGCACTTTCATCCAAATTCTGCTCCAGTTTTGGTGACTATCGAGGTAAAATTATTTTGACTAAAGGTTGTGCAATGGTGTATAGAGTAAAACCGAGTCTGAGTCAAGGTCATGTTTATTATGGGTTCTACCTCGACCCTTAAAACACAACAAGCAAATATTGATAATGTATCCTAATACCAAGAAAAACAACACAATATTTAGAAAGAGAAGAAGGTTTGTTACTTGATAATTGATATGAATCCAATCCAAGAAGTGAGATCAATACCCTGCAGAAGAAAAAAAACAATATATATTCAAGAAGACATAAACCTAAAAATAGAATTTATGCAAAAATATATACAAATGATTAAATCACCTGATTTGAAGCCCGAACATAGTGCAGTCAATATAATAATACATTTAATAGGATGCATGAGCTATAAAAAGTTACTTGAATTTAAACCTAAAATTCAGCTATGGGGAAGGATCTTTCTTTGTTGCATCAAGCACAAACTGCTTTAGGTTCATCCAACAGCCTCTTCGATTCAGTAGATTATACAAACTATTTAAACATGAATTATGTGAAAACACTTAAAATCAGTGATTTGGCCATGTATATCAACATTTATAAAAGATTTAGGAATCGGTAAAAAAAACTATTACATTATTAGAATGTATTGGTCTAAGAATTTAAGGGAGGTAATACATGTTGATCCCAAACTTAGATCGATTAGCTTTGTGTATACGAGATTAGATCAAGTATAACACGTAGAGAAACCTTTGTTATATGCTTTGTGAATCTAAGTGTTATGCGGAATTTAACACTTAAACAAGAACACAAGATGTAAACAAAACTTTCACTTTGATTATGAATGTCGAACTTGCTTACAATGAAAGATGTTTACGAATGAAAACTTATATAAAACTTGATACTAAACATTAACCTAAAGGCCTTCTTTTATAGACTAAGAAGCCTTGTACAATAAGCTACGTATCAACTATTCTAGGTAAAGATAAACATAGAAAATACATTGTCGTTTCTATCCTTACTAGAAGTATTCTAGAATATAATAAACGTGTAGCTTACATCTTCCATCAGTGCTTGTCTTCAATCTGTCAACGCTTGACTTTAACTTGTCAACGCTTAAGCTGTCAGCGCTCAATTTGTTCTTGTCAACGCTTGAGTTGTTCTTGTCAGCGTTCAAGTGATCTGGCCTTAATTTATTCCCAACAATCCTCCCCTAAACTTGATATCCACTCTTATGATCAAATTTCTGAATAATCATTAAGAACTTGGAGGAGTCTGACAAACCTTATCATATTGGTAATAAATAAATCTGATCAAATTCTTTGCCACGTCACTTGTATAATCTATCTCCAGCTGAGTGTCCTTCATCTTTTCCAAAACAGCCTTGGATATGAAATATTGAGCATCCACAAGTAGATACTCAGCAAACTTAGTAGAACTCAAATGGTATACACCAGCAGCTGAATATAACCTCCATTGAAGACCACTGAGGTCATCTTCAAGATCCTTCCATATTTCAGGATCTTCCTCATTTGTCCCACACATTCTTTTGAATGTGGTCCAAAGTTTTATTCCATTAGCTGAAGTTGGTGCTTCAGCCTCATACTTGGTCTCCAGCAACCTCCAAAGGTCCACCAAGTCTTCTCTATCACAACTTGCAAATAAAGATATGAGAGTGGTAAAAGTGTGTACCTCCTTGCCAAATCTTCCAATCTTCCAGAATCCACATTCATCCTCATCAGAACTCACAATTGGATTCCTGGAATCTAATGGTAACACTTGCACCATATCTGAAGCTTCTAATGGGGAGAGCTTGAGGCTCTTTCTAATAACTGCTTCACTTGGATATAGTGAATTCATATCTTTTGGAAACTCAAGTGTAAATCCCTTCTTCACTGGCCTGGGAACTATCATAGCTTTCTTGATTTCCATCTCTTCTGCAAGTTGCTCCTTTCTTTCATCTGAAAGAAGTCTGTAAGTTTTCTCTTCCTGCACTTTCACCCAAATAGGATAAGCCCTATGTTCCAACTCATCAAATGTCAAAGCCTTCAACTTCTGATGTGTCCATCCAACTCCATGACATCTGAGCAACATAAAATAGAGCTCCCTTCTATCCCTTTTCAACTCAGAGAGAATATTACTTTCCTTATGCTTCAAAATCACCTTACAATCCTTCTGAACTCTAAGAAGAAGCTCCAAACCCCATATTTGATCTGAAATGGTCAAGTCTGGATTATCCATACAGCTTTCTTCCCAAGAATTGTACATCTGAACCACCTCTGGCATGTCAAAGTCAACCTGCAACTTTAAATCTCTCAACTTTTCCCTAGCAAGCTCATCACCATACTCAAGCCTTTCTGGTTCTATAATCATCACACTTAAGTCTGAGCTAGCTCCATCACTTTCTTCTTCAGAAGTCACAACAAATGGTGACTTTTCCTTTTCACCTTGTTCCATCAATTGCTCAGCCAGTCTTCTATCAAATTCAACTTGGGCTGCATTCTTTGGAACAATTTCTTCTACCAATTTACCCTTACCCTTATCTGATGGTGCAATGGTTGGTAAGGTAGATGGTAATACCTGAGTAGAAACTTCTTTGATGATAGATGATGACTGGAATACATCACCTTCATGTGCAGGTCTGTCAACGCCCAAATTTCCTCTATCAGCGCCCAAAATACTTCTATCAGCGTCCAAATTTGTCTTGTCAATGCTCAAATGTTTTCCCTCAGCGCCTTGTGTAACCTCTCTCAACATAGCTGTAAATGATAAATTTAGATTGGTTGGAGAGATTAAGGACGTATCAAAACCTGTTTGTTCCTTCAAAGTTGTAAGGGCTTCAGCAACATCCATTGATTGACCATCTTGGCTGCCCTTATCACTCAGATTTCTTGATCTTCCTCCCCTTTGGAAGACTCCTCCATACCCCTCCTAGCATGATCACTCTCCAAAACAACAATCCTCTCCCTCAATTCCTTGAGTTCAAGGCCTTGTGAGCTGACAATTTGTACTAAGTCTGCATTTTGCTTTTGCAAGCGAATGAAGACTGCCGTCAATTCCAAAAGAGTCATTGATTCCAGTCTGCCCTCTTCTAAAATGGGGATTTACCTCCCAAGTCATATTCATTGGGCATGGATGAGGACTTAATTATGGTGGGACTGCCTTGGCCAGCTTCTAAGCCAGAACCAATAGTCCCAGCCTCATCCAGGTCACCAGCCACACTTGTGGTGGTGGTTCTCTCTGCTTCATGGCTAGGACCACCAGAGGAGAACACTCCAGTAGTCCTTTGGCGTTTGATCAACCTATATTCAGGTGGTGTGGAAGATGGTGTGGAAGGATGTGTAGATGTGGGTTGGTTAAGGGGTGTTTGGGATTGTGAAGGTTGAGTGTCAGTGTTAGAAATAGGCACATCAACGCCAACATTTGATGTGTCAGCGTCAAAGGGTTCTTGGTCAATTTGCATTTGTTCAGGTGAGGGTAAAGGTTCAGGAATAGGTTCAAGTTGTGGGTGAGGGTCTATATGAGGTTGGGGGTCTGGTTAGGGTTGTGCTGCTGCAATAACAGCAAGCATGGTTGGGGTTAAAGGTAAGTCTCTATGAGGTGGTGAATCCATCTTCGTAAAAATAGCTTTCTTTTGTTCAGGGATTTTATAAAAATCATTGTGATCCCTTGAACAATATCTTTGATCATCAAAAATCATTTGCAGAAAACGGGGATAAGCTAAAGTCATTTTTGTCCCCTTGTTTTTACACATCCCTTCAAAAATCATTTTAGAATAGTTATATTTGTGGAAACCTTGGTTTCCGGATCTTTTAAGCAACTAGGAATGCATCATGTTCATATGATTATACAATCAAAGCGGAATTAGAACATGACACATTAACAAGGTGTTTAGGCACGAAACATGAATTAAAACACAATTGGATTGTTCATTATATTAATAACAAACAATCACTAGACGTGTATACATTTAATCCCACGTCTAGTCGACACACACTTTAGGTTTACATTGTGAATGAATTGAATGAATAAAACCTAAGACCCTTGTTCCTTTTATAGTGGAAGGATTAGGGTTTAAAAGAGATAAAATCAAATAAACTAAATATTCTATTTCTATAGATATATACTGAATATATTATTTAGAATATATCCAATATATTCTGTAAATAGAATTCTCCATCAAATCCATCAGCGTTGACTTTTGTTGATTGCGTTTGACTTTTGTTGACTTCTATCAACGCCTACATTGCTCTTGTCAACGTCTAGATTACTCTTGTCAACGCTTGAGTAAATGTCCTTCGATTTTGAGTTTCTGCCACATCAACTTTTTGACCCAACAATCTTCCCCTAGTTGATAGTGGCAAAACTCTATGTGTATCTCTTGTAAGTTGTACATGATCTTCAGATTGCTTCCCCTCAAGTGTAGCATGTATTTCTTCCCCTTTTTGTCACATCAACAAGGAAGTAAACAATGTATGCAATCTTTAAGATTCTCCAAATGTAGGCTCTATGTAATGATCTTGAAGAACAATTAATATAATATTTTTGATGTAGAAGTAGAATAACCCAACCTTGTGTTCCATGTCTTGTACTATCCATGTGACTAAGAACTTATAGAGGAGGATATAAGTAGACCTCGATCCCTTGTCAATATTCTCATCCTTTGTGAGACACTGAGCACGATAATGTAACTCCTTCAAGTGTTTATGACAAGTCTTCGTCACCAAACATGTAAAGCACGAACAAGTTACCTTTAAAGTCGCTAGTGCATGACTTTAAGATATGATAGAACACAAACTCGCGAAAATCTTCTTCAATCATCAAACTTACCATAAGAATTCTTCCCCTTAAGCCAACACCTCTTCATGATGAATTTAATGGAATAACATCTTCATACCATATGTAAAAGCATCAAGATGGATAACTCTTTTACAAGGCTATCCCGATTACATAGTTTAAAATATCCATCAAATTCCCATAAAAAGTTGCTAACTCGCTTTAAGATCATTAATCCCTTTCAAAAATATCCGAGCCATAAATATCAACATGATATTCTAGATTAAAACGGAGATTCCATGTACCTTTGTGTGTATAATCCTCCTTTTTGTGTGCTTAAAACGTCTAATTTTCTCAAACAGCAGCAAACCTTGTGTTGTCCAATATCTTCTTCTGTCCAATATCTTTGACAGATGTATTGTCCAATATCGAACAATACCTATCAGCGTTGAAGTTCATATATCGGACGACACTGTCAACCCTATCAGCGTTGACTTATTCTGTCAGCGTCAAAATTCTTCCTGTCAGCGTCTGAATTACAAACGTCAGCGTTTGATTTACTTTCTCGTCAGTGTTGAACTTAAACAACATCAACGTCACTGTTGAATTATCTCTTGAATATTATAACATCTTAACACATAATCACATGACCCACATTAACTTTAGCCCCATGCGAATATAACAATACTTTCAACAGTGCTTCATGTAGACTTTCAACAGTGCTTCATGTAGCTTTCAACAGTGCTTCATGTAGCTTTCAACAGTGATATCACAAAACTATATCTAATGTAACTTGCTACTACTTTGATCCTGTGAATCGCATGTCCACCATAACCATGTGAATACTCAATAGTTCCACCAATAGAAAAAATTCATCCGTGTGAACACACTTTTGTACAAGCATCTCTTTAGCATGAGCAAATCATAAGAACCAGTACTGTATGTCTCACGATCTACCTTCCTCGTATCAATATTCACTTGAACGAATATAGTGGCACCATAAACTTCAAACACAGATTTAATCCCACGTGAATACCAAACAGTGCTACTAGCGATCTAACAAATGTCACAGCCATGATTCACGTTTGATTTAATAGGCAGTCTCATCTTTTGAAACACACACGTGATGACCAAAGCACTTTGTAATGGCTGATTTAAAAACAAAACACTTTTCCATTGTTTTGGAACAACGATCAATCAGCCTCTAATCACGAACATAACACATCTTTTCTGTTTTGAAGTAGATCTAGGGTTTATAACTTATGCATCGAAACCCTAATTAGGGTTTGTAAATAAACCTAGCTCGATTTTTCCATCATAACACCCACACTCTCGTAATATTCTCCTTTTTATTGGTGATCTAGGGTTTAAAGAAACCCTAGTTCATGATTTCATGTGAAAAGCAAAAACATTAATACCTTTAAACAATGAACTTCGACCTTGAATAACGTCTTCATTAGAGCTCAGATCGAAAATCCCTTCGGTGAGATTCTAGACACAAGTGCCAAGAATCTACAGTTCAAAAATCACAAAGATCCAACGGTTAACGAAGGAGAGATCGTGTTTTGAACATGGCTATCCACAGAAAACTGCATATACCCTGCTGCTGACTTTGACGCTTAATAACTTTTGCCTGGGGATAAAACTCGACAATCCCTCCGGTAAATGTTTAGATCTATGTATGTAGAACACACATATAAAATTTTGTGACGATCCAACGGTTCAATCAAAAGTTATGACCTTCTGAATACTGCTGCGCACACAAAAACGCCCAGAAAAACCCTAGACGGATTTTTCTTTTCTTCTCGATATACGAACACCTTGTTGGTCCTAGCATCACGAGCCACGAGGCTCTGATACCAATTGTGGAAACCTTGGTTTCCGGATCTTTTAAGCAACTAGGAATGCATCATGTTCATATGATTATACAATCAAAGCGAAATTAGAACATGACACATTAACAAGGTGTTTAGGCACGAAACATGAATTAAAACACAATTGGATTGTTCATTATATTAATAACAAACAATCACTAGACGTGTATACATTGAATCCCACGTCTAGTCGACACACACTTTAGGTTTACATTGTGAATGAATTGAATGAATAAAACCTAAGACCCTTGTTCCTTTTATAGTGGAAGGATTAGGGTTTACAAGAGATAAAATCAAATAAACTAAATATTCTATTTCTATAGATATATACTGAATATATTATTTAGAATATATCCAATATATTCTGTAAATAGAATTCTCCATCAAATCCATCAGCGTTGACTTTTGTTGACTGCGTTTGACTTTTGTTGACTTCTATCAACGCCTACATTGCTCTTGTCAACGTCTAGATTACTCTTGTCAACGCTTGAGTAAATGTCCTTCGATTTTGAGTTTCTGCCACATCAACTTTTTGACCCAACAATACAATGGATTTGGAAGCTTAAAAGATATTCTCTTCTCAGATTTGTACACGTAGCAATTTTACCTGTATCTGTGTCTCTCCTGTTTCACCCACAAACCGATTAAAGTTGAGCCACAGACATGAATATTTAGAGGTGCCCAGTTGAGTAGATTTAGTGGCGGTTTGAAACTGTTTATTTTTTCATACCGGCAGTCGGCAGAAACAGGCCAAGCAACTCTACAACTTTGTAATATTTCAATTCTACGATAAACCAAAGAGCACAAAATTATTGTTATAAGCCTGATCCATTGCAAAAGCTTGAGATCATAGACTGCTGGTTTAGGATTAGAAGAGCACAAAATTAGTTTGGAACATCAACCCCAAACACCCTTTTTATAAGATCTTTTAAGAAATTAAGTAGTTTTGAGTGCTTGGATGAAGAAATATGTATATAAAATTATAAAATATCATTTTAGTATAGGGTTAGGGGCGTACGCATCATAATATCACAGTTTCCATACAAGATTGGAGCTCCTACTTATTCTTTTACTTGTTTTTTTGCGTACAAGCAGTTGTATCAACTTCTGCGTCAGTTTCACCATCGATCATTCCCGGTTCTGGTTCTTGGTCAGGTTCTGCATCGGGCTCTGGCTCGTCGATTTGACCAGGCTCTTAACCACTATCAGCCCAGGGGTTTGTTCTTGCTCTTCAGGTGAAATGCTTGCAGCCTCAGTGTCCATTGGTGCTGCTGACGCTTCAAGATCCGGTCTACAGCCTGCACCATCAACTTCACTTGCTGGTGTTGCAACCTTGAAAAGAACAAAATTGTCAAAGAAAATAAACATTTGGCTTGACTTTCATGGTAAACTTCAAGATATTGAATAATTGTCTGAATTTTTAAGAAATAAAACTATAAATCAGCAAGCTTTATATGTTATTTAAATTACCACAAAAGAAATGACAAGTCAAACTAATTAAAAGATTGAATCAATACAGTATTAGGTTTGACATTGAAAGTCAGTCTATTTTACCTGATTCTCTTTGATTTGTGGGTGTTTTGGTTTCGTCCTTTCTGGCCCGTTTTGATTTGTCACTTGTTCTACCTTATATTTTGATTGGACATCTGATGGCATAATTTCTACTGGCACCGCCGAATTTAGTGAACTGCAAGAAAATCAACTCAACTCTGATCTCAATAGAAAAAAATAATAACTGTCAATGTAGTTACCGTTATAAAATTATACGGAGTATCATCTTATTCGTGTAAAATCTCTAGGAATCTCAATGAATGTGTAAATCAATGGTCAAGGGATTGGTGCATCAGGTTGACATTTCTCAGATGCAAAAGAATATCAAAGAGCTTTCTTGTAGCTTTAATAGATCACACCAAGACTGACTCATACAGAAGGATTCTAGATCATAAACAACTGATTAAATGAAGCCTAGAATCAAGTCGCAAGAAATGTCATTAATTACTTGTGACGTTAGTTTCATAATAATTGCAAGCAAAATAAAGTCGCAAGAGCTTGGAAAAAATTATTTAGAAATCTATTACTTGTGGCAGTGTCTGTGACAATCCGTCAATTTATGGTTGATATTTTATTCTCAAATATTATTTAAAAACATTATTTTAATGTTATATTATGAACTCACTTATTTTTGGGAAGAAATTTGGATTTACGTCTTGAAGTAGCATCGCCTACGTCTAAGCCGGAGGATTCTACGTTACGTGCTTACGTTTACATACACCGTCTTTGGTGACAGTCCAACATTTCAGAAAATAAATTTGTTCGTGAATATTATTTAGAGATTTTAAATTTATGTTGGTTCATAAACTCACAAATTTACGAGAAGAAATTAGGACTTACGATTATAATTTAACGTCCTTTACGACTAAACCGGAAACCTTAGGATTACTTATTTACGTTTTTGAAATCCGTTTTTGATGAGACAAATTTTATTAGATTCGTTTTGTGCCGTTGATTCATAATTTATAAAAATGTTTTTCGTAAAACGACCCGAGGGCACGCAAATCGAGGAAACTAGAATCGAGGAATACCCGTAAATTAGTGGGATGAGACTAGATAAATCTTTCCCCACCCCACTAACATGGGACGGCCAAAGTATGCCACCACATCACAAGATGTGGCAAAATGTAGCTAAATGCTTACACTTGTAAGCTAAGCTTACAAGATAAGCCAACTTTCCATCAAAACCATTCACCACAAACCACTTCCTCATTCAACACATGCAGAACAACTTATTTTCTCTCTACCCTCCTCCCATTTCCGTCCCATGCTCCACCATAAATCACCACTTGATCAATTTTATCCATGAAATCTTGTGTTTAACTTATACAAGATGAAAACCTATTGAAGATGTATTGATTGGAGGTGATCTTAACATCCAAAAAGGAGTTCCCATGGAGTTTAAGGGCTGATTTCTACATGAAGTTTACAAGTATTGGTGGTCATAAAGATTGGTGTTGATCTACCACAAGTTCTTCCATCAAAATCCATGTCTTAATCACAACCTACATCATCTTGGTGGTATAAAGATTGTTCTTCCCATCCTCTTGTTATTTTGATTATGTAATCATGTATCTTCTTTCTTATTGTATATGTATATGATGAATATATGATGATAAAAATATTGTGTGGGGATCAAGTGTTGATAAACATGGGTAAAAAGATGAAAAACTATATGTAAAAGTGGTTAATCTTGCTTAATTTAGTAGGCTGTATAAAAACAGTAAATAACCATATGATGAACTGATAAAATGGTATAGATGAATTGATATACAGTGAGTATTGAGACTTGTACACATGTGAGAGTTGGCCATGCAATAGAATTATTAGGATGAGTGAGATATGATCAAAACAATATTAGAGTACAAATCTGCATAGACTGTTTTGGACGATTTTTATAAAATATTTAGAAGCTGATTCAACAGTAGCCATAGAAGAGTTAAATGGAGCACATATCATTTAGTTTATGCCATAAAAATTTGGGCTTCTATCTCCATATAGAACTCTAGATATGGCTGTTTTGGTGAACATGAAATTTAAAATCATATTTGTATAATAAAAACCTATATAAAATAAGCACTCACTTATATATTTATAAAATATATACACATGAAAACCCACTAACAATTAATAGTAATTATAAATAATAATTTCATATATTATGATATAAAATAAGACATTATATAATAATGGTAGTTTGATAAGTTTTATAAGTTATAAAACTATAAACATGATTTTTACGTCTTTTCTGTTAATACCGTAAAATTAACGTTTTTCGTCAATTAAAACTTAGACGGTCGGACCCGTCTAATGTAAACTTTTTAAAAGTCATATACTGATGTATAAGTACCTAATACAAGTAAAAACCGATTAAACCCGAACTATATGACATACGGACATTAACGAGCTAAGTTAGCATATTTGGACTACTGATTTAACTAAATAAGTTAAACACTTATAAAAATTACTTATTGGGCTTAACCCATTTGGGCCCAACATATAAAGTATAAATACTGATAATACAATTATAAAACGAATTTATACAAGTTAATGAACTTATAATAGGCTTATTGAACCTAAAACATGTAAATAGGTAAAACTAGTAAACTAGTAAAAGGTTACCGATACATAAACACAAAAATGAGTGAATGAGAATATATAAACCCACTTGATCATCATATATATAAAATCATCATATGTATACATAATTATTATTTTGATAAAGTCATTGGACAAAAGTCTAAGACGAGTATTATTTGTCTAGGTTTCCGTGATCGAAGCACGTACCATACATCCAAATTGCCGATAACTCGCTTTCCCACATCAACGTGAGTTCATAGCCTCGCACTCTTTTAAATGTTTTTATGAAATATTTTATAAACCCGCGAGGGAGATAACATGTTAGTTTTTATGAAATAGGACACTAGTTGTCCCGATTGTCTATTTATTGATTTGGACCCGAATGATTGTATGACCCGATGAATGATTGAATGACTCGATAGATGAAATGAAATGGATTATTAAAGTTAGGTTATGTCACTAAAAGTCCCATTAGCATGAATTGTGAACTACCGGGATTTGGTAGACGCTTATGCATATAATAGTACTATTTGGGGACGATCACCCCAGTTCGCGCCTTGGCGGTTGATCCCTGTCGTGCCACATTGATTGGTAAGCGAATTTATGTATGAGAAGATTTCCATAGCGTGATTATTGTGTCGACACGCTAACTTAGATGGGCAAATTGAGTATCGGGTTAGCAACCCGTTGTTGTGATAGTAAGGTAACAATGGCATGCGACTTGTAATAATCCAAAATAACGAAATACTGCTATACGCACCGAATTATGATATATTGCCTGACTAGCAATACGGGGTCTTATTATTGATATTATGTTCGTGTTTTGGTTTTTCATAACCATATTCATATAACGGTTTTTATTTAACTCTACACGACGTTATAAAATGTATTGTGTGATGTATTTACGACATTGGCTTGTATAATGATTTTGAAGGCAAATGCCTATATTATGATTTTTGATAAGGATTTATATAAAATGACTTTGGCTATTTTATGGTCTATTATAAAGATTTGTACAAAATGATTTTCGGTAATAATTATGTACCGATGATATATTAATGGATTTCATTAAACTCTATGAATGTCACTCGGCGTTATCGCTGACCTTTTCTTTTGACATGTTTTATCTCAGGTACTTGAAGGTAATTCTCGGGAAGACAACAAGAATTCATGGCCCGCACTTAAATAATATTTTCCATTCAAATGCTTTGTAAAACCTGTATGAAATACAATAACTTGGGACCTATGTAAATTTGATATTTATGAATGGAAATGCTTTTATTATTAAACGACGCGATTTTTATGCGTTGTCTATGATATGAGTAATGTGCTATCCCGTAACATCAACGAGTCTTCCGCTGTATTAAAATGTGTAATTTTGGGGGGTGTTACAGTTTAGTACCAGAGCTATCGTTATAGAGAACGAAAGATTTTTAAAACCAAGGTTTTGAATAAAACATTTCAAAATCTTTTAACTATAAACATTTTTCTAAAAATGTCTAAAAATCTTTTGACTATAACGGTGTCGAAGAATTCCTGAGTTACCGACAAGGCCAGACTGAGAAGTGTTATTTTAATATATATATAACTTGGATTATATATATACATATATGATGTAATTTTATTACATGATTGTTTGATGATTATTTTGATATTTATACGAGGTATTTATACGACGTAGATTGTCACAAGGAACCCTAAATCCCCTAGTAAATTAATCGAAGCTATTCTCGTAGGAATTCTAGCTATCCTAGATCTAAACCAACTTGTGGATATTTATGATCCCAACAAATGGTTGATATTCGTAGAAATGTTGATATTAGTTGATTGTGATATTAAAGAAGAATTGGAGAGATTAAAAATGATATCGATGTCATGACGATCTTTCCTTATAGAGTGGAGTTTGACAAAACGTTACCACCTAGAAAGATGTCATCTGATTCGTTGTCACCCAATTCTTAAAATTGAAATCGAAAGGATGAATGTTGCACTTGAGGCTGTCAATGGAACCATTACCCAAAAGCCTCATGCCACTAGTACCTTTCCAAGAAGTCTAATTGAATGATCGAGTCATTTTATACTAGTGACTCATTTGATAATTGTTGTTGTAAGAGCTATAGGATTGGAAATTTAGTGTTGATCATATCAATCTTTTATTGCCCATTTAAGGTTTATGAATAAGGTTGAAAGTACTAGAGAATGAGGTAGAATATCAAATTGATTATAAGTTGGTTGAAACTTGAATAAAGTAAAATTTAACACATATGGAATATGAGATTGTCAAGAGGAAGTTGTTGAGTCCTGTGATTGAATTATAAGGTTTTAAATGATTGTTGATTCGTGTTAGGGGTTGTTCCTAGGCCATTGTCCAATGACGAGGATGCCTAGTGTCCAATAAATAAATTGAAGAAATCTTCTTCTGAATTGGGACCAATGGATCTTCCGGGACAGGTGGGACACCTAATGACTCTTGTAGATTAGTATTCATTATGGTATCTTTTAAAAATAATCCCTAACTTAACTGAGACATCAGTTGGTTGGATGAGTTCTTGGAATTGTATGACATAGTGACACATAATGTGTTACCGTAAAATTTTGACTTGTTTGTGATTGATGAAAAGACTACCTTTGATTGCTATATCCTACATGTATCGATGTTATCTATCTTTTATTGCTTCATCCTAATGCTCGCATTAGTGATGCAACCATTGAACAAGTACTCATCTCGAATTGAGTTACGTTGTGGATTATTCTCTTTATATTCCTGAGTGCCATCGAGGTCATGAACCTCATGATTATTTGGCTAAAGCTCATTTCCTATCATATTGTAGTTAGTTCTTGGTGAACAAGCTTTCATCACTCTTTTGCATATCACTCATTGTTTTTATAAGATAAAACAGTATCCCTTGAGAAAAAATAAATTTTCATCACTATAAGGATTATTCAAAGTAAGATTTATAAGTGATTGTTATCGAAATGAGGTTGTTTATAAAACATCTTGGAAAACTTAACTGTTTTCATGACAAAGAAAATCTTTGTAAATTTATTCTTGATTCTTATTTAAGAATTAAGCATGAAAATGTTTTTATTATAAACATGATGATAAAATTTTGACGAATTGAGTATTGCATCGTTAATCTTGAAATTTTATATAGTTGCGCGCCTACTTACAATTTGGAATGGACCATGCAAGGCTGATTAGTAGTCACCATAAAACTGATTAATAAACACTACATTTTCTTTAAAGATTGTGAAATATTAAATTTTATGAGATCTGCAAGAAGTGAAAAATAGGGACATAGTGTTAGGAACACCTACATATGTGCCTGTAGCATCTATTCTTCTGAGTCGAATTTACTCATATGTGGAAATTGTCTTATTTGACAATTGACAATTCTTTCTTGTCCAATTCTCCCGTAGTGAGATTCTTAGGAAAAGTATTTGATTACCGAGTGTTGATACCCGACTGGATGTATCGACGTTCCTATCATTTCTTTTGATTTGATTTCATTTGAATGACCTGGGTAACGATCCGAGGAGCTTTCGAATGCGTACTCAAATTATGAAAACATGGGATATATTCATATTCGTTAAATGTTTTCGTCTGTATCTGATTTGAAATTCTATCGCGTAGATTATGCGTTGACCTTACTCTTTTAATGGTAGTTGAGTCTCCATGTAACCTTGAATTTGTGAAGGATTATGAGTTGTTATTAGTCTTTTGAGAAGTTCACATCTTATCGACGGCAATGAAACTGGAAAGTTAATAGTGCCAGTAGAATGGATTGATTGATTATGACATGACGACATTGTCTTAATTGATGGGAACTCGAGTAGAATTCCCCTAAAAGATAAGATGTTGATTATCAAAAGTGATCTAAATAATTCTTGAAGGATGACCATATCCTGCATTTAGACTTGAAATTATACTGTGAATGGTTATGACCTAGTCATAGATATTATAATCAAGAAAGAACTTAAAATAAATGTATTAACAGATGTTTATGTTACCTGAAACTTTAGGAGGTATTTGCTGGTGAATTACCTAGACTTTCGCCATTAAGGCAAGTTGAATTTGGTATTGATTATTGATAGGTGTGAAAACACCCATCCTTTTTACCACTTAATTACAATAATAACCGAGCCAAAACGTGTATTTTATGTCATTTATGTCGGAATTATGCGTGGTTTGTGTTTTTGTTGTGATTTAGGACGAAAAGGTGAAAAGTGGAGAAAACACGGGATTTCACGGGCTTTTATCGAAGAAAAAGACGAAAGACGAAGTCAAGGAGTCAAGAGTGCAAAAAGAACGAAAGTCCAAGACCAATTCTGAAGATTTATCTAGGAAAAAGTCAAAAGACGGAAGTTTACTAAAATCCGAAGAACTCAAGTCTTATTTATTGAAGATATCACAAGACGAGAGTAGAAATCCCGAGACAAAGTCGTTAAAGTCCAAATATTAAGAAGATTAACAAAGGTTAAAGAAGATCAAGGACTTAAGTGTGCAATTAAGGAAAAGAAGAAAGAGGGAGGAAGCTTCCTAAGCTCCTCCCTAATCTCCCTATATATAGTTTGGAATGTTTTCATTTTCAAGTTGTTGGTGGCTTGACAAACCACACTTCCACCATTTTCTTACCTTGTTATTTAATTTCTTGCACTTTAATTACTTGTTATGCACCTTTAATCCATTTAATTTTCAAGTAAGTTTTCATTTATTGTTCTTGAATCTTTACTTTTCTTGTTTAATCTCTCATCTTCCTTTCTTTGTTTTTAGTTGATTTTGGTGCGAATTACATTTGATCCGTGTTGATCTTGATGTTTTCGTGCTTAAAAAGTTCATCTTTTTATAGTTTGATTTAAAAGTTTGCTTATTTTAAGTTGGATAAGTTGTTATTCATGCTTATTGAGTCCATTTTACTTTAGATTCGTTCTAGTTTTGGTTTGAGCTTATTCCTATAGCTTATACTTTGCTTATTTCGAATCAATAGGAAATCGGAAAAGGTAAACCCTTTTCCAATCATAACATTCCGACCATAGGACCGTATTCCGATCTGTTGATCGGAAAAGGGTTTTAAGGATTCCGATTGTGGTAGTTTTGTAGACATTCCGATTTGGATTACTAAATTGTATTCCGATTGGGTGTTTTTCTAGACATTCTGATTGACCAGTTTTTTTAGTTATTCTAATCAGCCACATTGGCAAACATTCCGATTGGACTTTCCTTTTTGTATTCCGATTTGTTTTGTTTTCATGTATTCCGATCTGGAACCTTTTGCACTTTCCGATTTGCACTTTCCGATGGGGATACGTTCCGATCGGATCCTTATGGATTCCGATCAAGTGTATTCCGACGGGTTGTTTTGTTTGTTTTAATATTAAGTTTGTTTTTTCGCCATTTTACTCATTTGTTTTTAGTCTATTTTAATTACGTTTTGCATTTTTATTTGATTGTTAATTTACATTTCGTTAAGTTTTAATTTTTTGTCATTTAATTTCCCGTCATCTACTTTTAAAGTTTTAAATATTGCACCATTTATGTTTCGACTAGTTTTAGTTTTAATTACTCGTCATTTATTTTAAAGTCTTGCACATTTATTTTACCAAAACCAAAAATATTATTCTCTACCGAAAACAACTGAGTCACACTTTGAACCGAAATCAATTCGAGAAGATACCGAGAAAACGAACTTTCAACTAGTAAAATCAATTCGTGAGGATTAACGGTTTTTTGTGAGAGACGTGTTGGCTTTTGGGATCCGTTCACTCAAGAACGTTATTTTTCGTGTCCAAAATTTTCAAAAATCCCAAAAACATTTAAAAAATCATAAAAAGCATTTCTTTTTCAAAGTTTTGCACAAAAAATATTCTTCTTGCTTATCTATCTTTCTTTATGGATTTTTATGTCCATTGCGTCGGGTGTGGGAGACGATTGTACGGGAACGACTCTTGTCAATGGTGTACATGTGAGCGGTGCGGAAACGATATCGACAACACACAATTCGGATTTTGTCCGTGTGCAACTCGACTAATTCGTCCTTTTTGAACCCACCTCCTGTTCCCTCGTGCATCTATTGTGGAAGCGATTCTCATTGGCATGTTTCGTGCCCGGTTCGATACCCGTATGGTCATGGGCAAGAACCGGGGTACAATTATGACAATGATAATAGCTATCCACAAGACGCACCCAGTCTTTCTCCTTACCCGTTTTGCAACAACTATGGGGGTCCTCACGATACTTCTTATTGTCAACCAATGAATTATTATGAGCAAAATCCGTGTCCTCAGTTTTCTTCACCAATAGATTATTATGAACCAAACCCGGTTTCTAATTCTTCTCTACCGATGAACTACTATGAGCCACAACCATGCTATAATTCAGGTTTTCAACACTTTGAGCCCCCACATCACACCCTCAATCATCAATCCTCTCAGCAAATTAGTCTTGACCAACAACTCACTTCTTGGAACCATATTCTAGAAGGTCTAGCTCAACTCTGAGCTGACTTACATCAGGAAAGGCAACCGTTGCTTGATGTGGATGCAACCTTGAAAACCACCGACACCTTTTTGAGCCAATTTAGTCGTTTTCCCTTCTTTTCTACACCAAAATGTTTAATTACAGCGTGGGATAGAATTGGTGAAATTGAACATACTCGGGGCGATGAACAACAAAAGTTGCTGCATGAGCTTCTTAAAGATGTGGAGGTTATCAAGGAAGAATTAGCCGACTACGTCACTCCTAACTGGACTCGTCCCATCTATTATGATGATGACGACGACGATGATGTCTACACTTTCAACCAATCTTCTGAAGTTGCTGCTCCTACTCTCGATGTTCCTACTGCATCTAAGGATCTAGATTCATTGAATGAGCTTAGTGATGTTGGTCTCGACAAGGTATTGGATGATGAGGTTTGTGACTTACCTGCTATGGAGCCTGAGGACGACGTTGCTCTTACGGAAGAGGTCGATCCTAGTGATGACGATTCTTCTCTCCGCTATGAGAATTTCACTTTTGAAATTTCTCAATCTCCACCGGGAGATGCGGGTGATGATGATTTATTCTCTACGGCTTACGAAAAGTTCACCGATGAACTTGATCTTGTGGATGAGGTGGAAGACGTGCTTCTTCGCGATAGATTACGGAAAGTGCACCTTCTTATTGCTCAAATCGAAGAGTTGACTTCTCCTTCTCTTTCCAAGTCTTTACCTCCATCTATTCCTCCCGTTGAAGATAATGACCCATTGCTGGAAGAAATCGATATCCACTCCATCCCTCCAGGTATTGATGATTATGACACGGAGGGGGACATTATTTTTGATAATTTGATGCAGGAAGGTATTGTCCCAAGTCCCCCTCCCGAGCACCTTTCATCCACTCCGTTAGAGACCATCACGGAGGATGAGTGCTTTGACCCGGGAGGTGACATTGATTATGCTATGATTGATAACAATATGGCTTTGCCGCTTGCTCAGCATCCATTGTCTTTGGGGGAGGACAATGTGCTTACTTTACCCACCCCACCTCCCGTGGATCATGATTTCACATACTATACGTATGTTGAAAGAACCTTTCTCCCTTACAAGACTTATCCCCCCGCCTCTCCTTTGTTGATGTCAACCGGGAACGAGGACAAGGTCTTTGATCCCGGTATTGCATTCGAGGCTTCCCCATGGACCATTTAATTCGGGGACGAGTCAGGCTCGTGACTCGGTTAACAAAAACAAGCGCTTTTTGGGAGGCAACCCAATTATCTATCTATTTTCACCATAAGTGTAGGGGGAGCCCCGTGGTGTTTCTTGCTTTCTTTCTTATCATGTGCAGGGATTAGAGCTTCAAAGACACACTCTTGATGACTTTTGACGAACCGTGATTCCGTGTTCCCTTCTTCCCGGTTCTATCCTAAACTCTTTTCGATTCACTATTTTATATTTTCCAATATTAAAATAGGAATCTCTTTAGTTGTCTCCTCCTTAGCGAGATTTAAACAACGTGCACAATGTCCTAAGTGTAGGGGAGTTTACTCCCACATGCTTAAACATTGAGGACAATGTTTATGTTAAGTGTAGGGGGGACTTCTATCGAAGTTAAGTGGCCTTTTCCTTGTATTTTCCCTCATTTTAACCGGAAAACTTGATTTTTCGACATTTTTCAAAATTTTTAATCTATTTTGGCCTAGTTGTATAGTTGTATTTTCCTTTGTTATGGTTATTTTCTTTCCTTGCTAGAATAAATTTTCAATAAAGTGGTTTTTAAATTTTTCAAAGTCGTAAACATTTTGACTCAACCCGAGTTTACTTATCTAAGTTTACTCTAGCTAGTATCCTTAACGTGTTTAAGTCAAGTTTTGCTAGGCTTTTATTTAGGGAGCTATAAAACACGAAGGTCTTAACTCTCACGGGTTAAGAACAAGAACTTTTCGCAAGTTCCTATAATTGATCCTAGAGAGTTGTTTATCAAGGGAACTTTAAAATACGATTTCTAAACTTGAAAAAGTCTAAGAATTTGCAAGATCCTATAGGCGACTCGAAAACCCAAAACTTTGATTTAACAGGCTAAGCATCCACGAGTCTCATTCCTTGAGATTTTAAATTGTGGAGAACGAGAAATGATAGAGCCAATTATAAGTTTGGTATTCTTTCGTGAATTTATGTGAGTTAATTATAAGCCTATTCTCCCGTCGCTTGTTAATAAATTTATCTGCAATAAATAAGGTCGTACGATTTGAAAAGTTACTTAGCTTCTAGCCCAAGATCGTTTAAAAGTTGCTCGGTATGGATTAGAGTTCATAGCCAAGGCATAACGTATTGAAGCGGGATGCGAAGATTGGCGAGTCCAAAAAGGTCCTAACAAGACATGAGGGCTACATTTTGATTGCTGAAGATCAAAAGTGATGTGAAGAATCATTTATCGAAAATCAATATGAAGGATCGAGACACACGACAAAAAGCAAATACTCCCCTAAAGTCATGGAGAAGTCTATCCAAAAAGGCCCTAACAAGGTATGAGGATAAATAAATCCAAGTCCTAAAAGGAGGCGGATCGTTGTATATCAAAGTCCAAAATAAAGATTGGAGAAAAATGAAGAAGTCGTGGTCCAAAGATGAAAAATCTCTCAAAACTTCAAGTGAAGAAATTCTTATTATGAAGAGAAGACCATTATTTCAAGAACATCTCTCAAAGATTCGAAGTATGAAGTCGCTGCCAAATATCGGTCCGAGAAAGGTCTCAAATCGCGAAGCGAGTTATGCCAAGATATGAACTTTATGAGGTCCCGAGAAGCGGTTTTAAAAGATTTTGTCCTTTAGCTAACTATTGATTAAATCGTTCACTTTATTTTCGGACCTAATAAACTATCGAAATAAGTCAACAATGCATCCTCGTGATCATTCAAGACAATAATAAAATATAAGAGATACACCTAGGAATAAGGGAGTCTGAGTGAGTAATGGGCCCACATGAGTTCGTGTTAGTTTGCTAACTTATAATAACAATGATCTCGTTTTTAAGCTTGGTTTGGAGAAAGTGAACTTGAGGATGATGATTATTCATGACATTTCCAAAACCCAAGGTATGTTTTTGATTTCTTTACTTTGAAAGTTTATAATTTTCTATCTCTTTAATAAAGGCCAACGTGGATTGATTATGATGAAGAGTGTAAATATGCTTTGTAACTAATGCAGTGCATGAGGACATTGCAATGGTTAAGTGTAGGGGATTTGATAGGTGTGAAAATACCCATCCTTTTTACCACTTAATTACAATAACAATCGAGCCAAAACGTGTATTTTATGTCATTTATGTCGGAATTATGCGTGGTTTGTGTTCTTGTTGTGATTTAGGACGAAAAGGTGAAAAATGGAGAAAACACGGGATTTCACGGGCTTTTATCGAAGAAAAAGACGAAAGACGAAGTCAATGAGTCAAGAGTGCAAAAAGAACGGAAGTCCAAGACCAATTCTGAAGATTTATCTAGGAAAAAGTCAAAAGACGAAAGTTTACTAAAAGCCGAAGAACTCAAGTCTTATTTATTGAAGATATCACAAGACGAGAGTAGAAATCCCGAGACAAAGTCGTTAAAGTCCAAATATTAAGAAGATTAACAAAGGTTAAAAAAGATCAAGGACTTAAGTGTGCAATTAAGGAAAAGAAGAAAGAGGGAGGAAGCTTCCTAAGCTCCTCCCTAATCTCCCTATATATAGTTTGGAATGTTTTCATTTTCAAGTTGTTGGTGGCTTGACAAACCACACTTCCACCATTTTCTTACCTTGTTATTTAATTTCTTGCACTTTAATTACTTGTTATGCACCTTTAATCCATTTAATTTTCAAGTAAGTTTTCATTTATTGTTCTTGAATCTTTACTTTTCTTGTTTAATCTCTCATCTTCCTTTCTTTGTTTTTAGTTGATTTTGGTGCGAATTACATTTGATCCGTGTTGATCTTGATGTTTTCGTGCTTAAAAAGTTCATCTTTTTATAGTTTGATTTAAAAGTTTGCTTATTTTAAGTTGGATAAGTTGTTATTCATGCTTATTGAGTCTATTTTACTTTAGATTCGTTCTAGTTTTGGTTTGAGCTTATTCCTATAGCTTATACTTTGCTTATTTCGAATCAATAGGAAATCAGAAAAGGTAAACCCTTTTCCGATCATAACATTCTGACCATAGGACCGTATTCCGATCTGTTGATCGGAAAAGGGTTTTAAGGATTCCGATTGTGGTAGTTTTGTAGACATTCCGATTTGGATTACTAAATTGTATTCCGATTGGGTGTTTTTCTAGACATTCCGATTGACCAGTTTTTTTAGTTATTCCGATCAGCCACATTGGCAAACATTCCGATTGGACTTTCCTTTTTGTATTCCGATTTGTTTTGTTTTCATGTATTCCGATATGGACCCTTTTGCACTTTCCGATCAGCACTTTCCGATGGGGATACATTCTGATCGGATCCTTATGGATTCCGATCAAGTGTATTCCGATGGGTTGTTTTGTTTGTTTTAATATTAAGTTTGTTTTTCCGCCATTTTACTCATTTGTTTTTAGTCTATTTTAATTACGTTTTGCATTTTTATTTGATTGTTAATTTACTTTTCGTTAAGTTTTAATTTTACGTCATTTAATTTCCCGTCATCTACTTTTAAAGTTTTAAATATTGCACCATTTACGTTTCGACTAGTTTTAGTTTTAATTACTTGTCATTTATTTTAAAGTCTTGCACATTTATTTTACCAAAACCAAAAATATTGTTCTCTACCGAAAACAACTGAGTCACACTTTGAACCGAAATCAATTCGAGAAGATACCGAGAAAACGAACTTTCAACTAGTAAAATCAGTTTATCAATTATATTTCCGGTGTTGCACCTGTGGCATGTGCACTGTACATCAGCACCATCTGCATTAAAAGAGTTACCCTACAACTGAGAGAGTTGTATGAGAAGACTTTTATTCTACCAAAGCTCGTCATCATGAAGAGCTATGGTGTTATCATTCCTTATATTTGTTGAATTACCGTGAACTAGGTAAATTGATGATCAAAATCTATATCCACTACCCAAGATGATAGATTGTTCGATCATTTACAAGGTTTTAGCGTATATTTAAGATTTGATCCTCGGCATGGTTATCATCAACTTCGCGTCCGCGAAAAAGATTATCTATTCCAATCACTACATCCAGAACTTGTAGTAAACGTTATGAGTTTCATGTGATGTTGTTTGGATTGAACAATGCACATGTAGCATTCATAAATTTGGTGAATCACGTGTGTAGGCTGTAATTTGATAAATTCATGCTTGTGATCATTAAGGACTATTCGTTTGTTTATAAGAATAAGAAGGAGTTAATAATCATATATAGACTGCCCTGAATTGGCCGAACAATAAAAACCTGTACCTTGAATAATTAACATGTGATTTAAGACTTAATCCTTTACACTATTTGACCGTGTGATTAATAGAAAATGGAGTATATTGACTCTTCAAAAATTGGAACCATTACGGTTTTGGGTTTTACCAAAAAGAAAATGGAAATATGTTTTGACAAATGTTTTAACAAAGGATTTTAAGGGATTATTCCCTTATACACAAATCATTTAACTAAACTCCTGTTTAGGGGTAAATGTTTGTGTATACCTCAAGACAACTTAAGAGGGATTGAGGAAACCATTTAAACCATGACTTGGAATTTAAAACGAAAATTTTGCTTTTCAACTAAGAAAATTTTGACCAAAGTATAAACAAAGATTTTCGAACATTTACGGATCTTATTAATTATTTTAATTATTTTCGATAAATCAACAAAAATCTTGTTAATTAAATTCAAATTATTTTGTACATTTGGTCGAACTAAGAAATTTAAAATTTTTACGTTTACGTTTCATAAAAATTAAAAACTTATTATTTAATTACTTGTAATAATTATAGACGCTTTAGACGCCGGACTGAGCAAAACAGATAAAATGATAGTTGAGACGAAACTAAAACCTAGAAAATGTGAAGATAGAAATTTTGAATGAATACGGACATGATATTTATTTCATCAGTGAAGGTGAATATAATTATTGACACATAATATAGAAAAGAATATAGAACCAATTAGGACATGTTCCTTAATAATGAAGGCGCAAAATAAATTATCGAGTAATTTAAAATATAGCCGATGCTTATAAGAAGGATAATATAAATAATAAAAGGAGGTTTCACGGCTAATGTGAACCATTAAAATTGAGAAGCCGATGGCGTTAAATGTATAAAAGGCCACTTGTGGTTGCCTAAATATGGAGATTTTGAGATATAGTTATGTTGGAATCTAGTAAGTATAAGTATTCTATTTATGTCATTTCTGACTAAAAGTATCTTTGTCTGAAGAAGTTGTACTAATGGCAAATTATGAAGGCAGACATCGCCTCATACATTAGTAAACGTCTAACTATTGCAAAGGTCATCATCTGAATTTGATTGGATTTGGGTCATCGTTGACAGACTGACCAAATCTGCTACTATCATTCCTGTTAATGATAGATTCTTGATGAAGAAATTGACTCTTTCGTATTTAAAGGAGTTGTGTAAACATGGTATGCCTGTATCGATCATCTCTATCAAGATTCTCGCTTCGCATCGAATTTCTAGAGATTTGCTCAGAAGTCATTGGGAACGAACCTTGATGAGAGTACTATTTACAACCCCAATCGAAGGGACGAGGCAAAGTAACGATACAAAACACTAGAAGTCTTGTGTTATGCTTGAATAATTGACCTTTGGTAATAAACCGTATAATCGCTTTCCTTTGGTGAGATTATCATTGATAACTATCGTATTAGGATCGAGATCGAATCTTATGAGGATATATATTAGAGCATCTGTAAGCAGGAGTTGGGATGAAGACACCCGACATACACCCATTGTGAGTTAGACATGTCTTTTAGGTTTAAGGTTTCCTATGATGGCGAACCTAACCTTACAAAATACTCGACCCGCGAGACCTGAAATGATTGTTGAAATTAGGATCTGATTATTGACTGCCGGTAGTGGGCAGGAGGTTATGTGAATATGAAATGTAGATCTTGAAGTGCCAGATGGGTAGCGAAGTTATGCCAAAAGTTTTAACTATGGAAAAATGAATTGATGATCTGAAAGATCATAGGATATAAGTCCCCGTTGTATGGGACCATTGAGATGATGTAAAAGTTGGTTTGAAAGGCATATAAGCTGGATCTACCCTATGACTTCAAGGACTGCGTGAATTATGTTTCGTATATCGAACTTGATAAAATGTCTATCAAGTGAGAATCTGATCACTTCTTAATGAAGTTTAGATCGGCGAAAAGTTGCATTCATCAAAAACCCGTGAACATCATGGATATAGAAAGTAAGTCAACAATAATCCTGATCTTATTCCCGTAGTTATGTTTGATGAAACTCGCATTTTGTAATGAATTACACTTGTGAGAAAAGACCGAATGTGGAGGAAATACCCACATGGCTTTAACTCTATAAGAAGCGAGTAGTAAGATAAGATGATCTTTGAGGACAAAGATCCTGTTTAGGGGTAAATGTTGTGAAAATCCGTCAATTTATGGTTGATATTTTATTCTCAAATATTATTTAAAAACATTATTTTAATGTTATATTATGAACTCACTTATTTTTGGGAAGAAATTTGGATTTACGTCTTGAAGTAGCATCGCCTATGTCTAAACTGGAGGATTCTACGTTACGTGCTTACGTTTACATACACCGTCTTTGGTGACAGTCCGACATTTCAGAAAATAAATTTGTCCGTGAATATTATTTAGAGATTTTAAATTTGTGTTGGTTCATAAACTCACAAATTTACGAGAAGAAATTAGGACTTACGATTATAATTTAACGTCCTTTACGACTAAACCGGAAACCTTAGGATTATTTATTTACATTTTTGAAATCCGTTTTTGATGAGACAAATTTTATTAGATTTCTTTTGTGTCGTTGATTCATAATTTATAAAAACGTTTTTCGTAAAACGACCCAAGGGCACGCAAATCGAGGAAACTAGAATCGAGGAATACCCGTAAATTAGTGGAATGAGACAAGATAAATCTTTCCCCACCTCACTAACATGGGACGGCCAAAGTATGCCACCACATCACAAGATGTGGCAAAATGTAGCTAAATGCTTACACTTGTAAGCTAAGCTTACAAGATAAGCCAACTTTCCATCAAAACCATTCACCACAAACCACTTCCTCATTCAACACATGCAAAACAACTTATTTTCTCTCTACCCTCCTCCCATTTCCGTCCCATGCTCCACCATAAATCACCACTTGATCAATTTTATCCATGAAATCTTGTGTTTAACTTATACAAGATGAAAACCCATTGAAGATGTATTGATTGGAGGTGATCTTAACATCCAAAAAGAAGTTCCCATGGAGTTTAAGGGCTGATTTCTACATGAAGTTTACAAGTATTGGTGGCCATGAAGATTGGTGTTGATCTACCACAAGTTCTTCCATCAAAATCCATGTCTTAATCACAACCTACATCATCTTGGTGGTATAAAGATTGTTCTTCCCATCCTCTTGTTATTTTGATTATGTAATAATGTATTTTCTTTCTTATTGTATATGTATATGATGAATATATGATGATAAAAATGTTGTGTGGGGATCAAGTGCTGATAAACATGGGTAAAAAGACGAAAAACTATATGTAAAAGTGGTTAATCTTGCTTAATTTAGTAGGCTGTATAAAGACAGTAAATAACCATATGATGAACTGATAAAATGGTATAGATGAATTGATATACAGTGATTATTGAGACTTGTACACATGTGAGAGTTGGCCATGCAATGGAATCATTAGGATGAGTGAGATATGATCAAAAAAATATTAGAGTACAAATCTGCATAGACTGTTTTGGACGATTTTTATAAAATACTTAGAGGCTGATTCAATAGTAGCCATAGAAGAGTTAGATGGAGCAAATATCATTTAGTTAATGCCATAAAAATTTGGGCTTCTATCTCCATATAGAACTCTAGATATGGCTGTTTTGGTGAACATGAAATTTAAAATCAGATTTGTATAATAAAAACCTATATAAAATAAGCACTCACTTATATATTTATAAAATATATACACATGAAAACCCACTAACAATTAATAGTAATTATAAATAAGAATTTTATGATATAAAATAATACATTATATAATAATGGTAGTTTGATAAGTTTTATAAGTTATAAAACTATAAACATGATTTTTACGTCTTTTCGGCTAATACCGTAAAATTAACGTTTTTCGTCAATTAAAACTTAGACGGTCGGACCCGTCTAATGTAAACTTTTTAAAAGTCATATACTGATGTATAAGTACCTAATACAAGTAAAAACCGATAAAACCCGAACTATATGACATACGGACATTAACGAGCTAAGTTAGCATATTTGGACTAATGATTTAACTAAATAAGTTAAACACTTATAAAAATTTGTTATTGGGGTTAACCCATTTGGGCCAAAAATATAAAGTATAAATACTGATAATACAAGTATAAAATGAATTTATACAAGTTAATGAACTTATAATAGGCTTATTGAAATAAAACATGTAAATAGGTAAAACTAGTAAACTAGTAAAAGGTTGCCAATACATAAACACAAAATTGAGTGAATGAGAATATATAAACCCACTTGATCATCATATATATAAAATCATCATATGTATACATAATTATTATTTTGATAAAGTAATTGGACAAAAGTCTAAGACGAGTATTATTTGTCTAGGTTTCCGTGATTGAAGCACGTACCGTACATCCAAATTGCCGATAACCCGCTTTCCCACATCAACTTGAGTTCATAGCCTCGCACTCTTTTAAATGTTTTTATGAAATATTTTATAAACCCGCGAGGGAGATAACATGTTAGTTTTTATGAAATATGACACTAGATGTCCCGATTGTCTATTTATTGATTTGGACCCGAATGATTGTATGACCCGATGAATGATTGAATGACTCGATAGATGAAATGAAATGGATTATTAAAGTTAGGTTATGTCACTAAAAGTCCCATTAGCATGAATTGTGAACTACCGGGATTTGGTAGACGCTTATGCATATAATAGTACTATTTGGGCACGATTACCCCAGTTCGCGCCTTGACGGTTGATCCCCGTCGTGCCACATTGATTGGTAAGCGAATTTATGTATGAGAAGATTTCCATAGCGTGATTATTGTGACGACACGCCAACTTAGATGGGCAAATTGAGTATCGGGTTAGCTACCCGTTGTTGTGATAGTAAGGTAACAATGTCATGCGGCTTGTAATAATCCAAAATAACGAAATACTGCTATACGCACCGAATTACGATATATTGCCTGACTAGCAATACGGTGTCTTATTATTGATATTATGTTCGTGTTTTGGTTTTTCACAACCATATTCATATAAAGGTTTTTATTTAACTCTACACGACGTTATAAAACGTATTGTATGATGTTTTTACGACATTGGCTCGTATAATGATTTTGAAGGCAAATGCCTATATTATGATTTTTGATAAGGATTTATATAAAATGACTTTGGCTATTTTATGGTCTATTATAAAGATTTGTATAAAATGATTTTCGATAATAATTATGTACCGATGATATATTAATGGATTTCATTAAACTCTATGAATTCACTCGGCGTTATCGCTGACCTTTTCTTTTAACATGTTGTATCTCAGGTACTTGAAGGTAATTCTCGGGAAGACAACAAGAATTCATGGCCCGCACTTAAATAATATTTTCCATTCAAATGCTTTGTAAAACCTGTATGAAATACAATGACTTGGGACCTATGTAAATTTGATATTTATGAACGGAAATGCTTTTATTATTAAACGACGCGATTTTTATGCGTTATCTACGATATGAGTAATGTGTTATCCCGTAACACCAACGAGTCTTCCGCTGTATTAAATTGTGTAAATTTGGGGGTGTTACAGTGTCATAATGAAGACAGGCAAAATATAGGGAGCCCAACCTTCAAAGAAAATCTAATGATCGATTTAAACCAAAGTTGTGGCCCTAAAACGGCTAGAATTTAGTAATATCACATCTACTGATCTACAGCCTGTGAAATCCTTAATCTAGTCGGTAATAACCAATGTTTTAAACACGGGTTGTCCCGTCCAGTTGAACCTTGAAACTGCTAGGTGATCGGTAGCCTGTTTTGAGCAACAATCTGGTGACAACCACTTAAAGTGTGAACTGGAAGCTTGACAGGGTCAATTAGAAAACCGGTTTTAAAACATTCGTACTCAGTAAGAATTATACCCCAATAGCACGACTTTATTATATAGTAATGTACTTTATTATGAGTTTACCATAAGCCTTTTTACTATAAGAGAATCATATTTTAAGAAAAAGGAAAACAAGGCAAACATTTTATCAAACATTTGATGTGCGTTCATAAACCACCGAATCAAAATCAAACCTTACTCAATGCATATTCAAAAAAATCATCAATAAAAGAATAAAGATGATATACCTGGTAACGTGGTTGTGGTTACTTGGTAATATCAAATTATAACAGTGGATAACCCGTCATCAATTGAATTCATCTTTTGAATTGATACGGAGCTGTGATTCAATCCCGTGTTCCATCTACTTGCTCTGATTCAGTCCTATCTTCTCTCTGATTGAGTGGTCTGTATAGTTATTTTTTTCTCCCTTCTTTGTCCGCCTCTAATTGCTCGATTCAGTGTGTTTTGTTAAAAAGTTTAACCTTCTGCCTGATGGAATACGATTAGGGTTTAAAAAATGGAAAAAAGATCAAATACGATTAAAGATCAATTGAAACTGGAAAAATGGATATAGGGTTGAAAGATCAAATACAATTACCTGTATATAATACAGATCAATCGAATACGATTAGGGTTTCAAAAATGGATTAAAAATCAAATACGATAAAAGATCAATTGAAACTGGAAAAATGGATTAGGGTTTCAAAGTTAAGATTTAAGATCAATTGAAACTGGAAAAATGGATTAGGGTTTCAAAGATCAAATAAGATTAAAGATCAATTGAATGCTTTATTATCAAAGATTAAAGAGTAATTTAAGTGTTTTTTTTGGATAAAAATTTATATCACGTTGATAAGAAAGTAATGGATGTCGTGTGTGTGTGTTTTTTACACCGTCTATGTGTGTGGGGAAAATGAAAAAAAATGTATAACATTATTTATACCAACGGTTTCATAACGCGATTTTTTTTAAAACGCGTTTCAGAAAATTGCGGCCCGTCCAAAATGAGTTAAATAAGGAAAAAAGTGAGGTTTTTTAGCAAATTCTTAAATCCTATTGGTTAAAAGATGTGACTGGGATATGACTGGATTAAAAATTATGGTTTCAAGTCATAATTATACCTATAATATATATATATATATATATATATATATATATATATATATATATATATATATATATATATATATATATATATATATATATATATATATATATATATATATATATATATATATATATATATATATATATATATATATATATATATATATATATATATATATATATATATATATATATATATATACATACATATATATATACATATATATATACATATATATATATACATATATATATATATACATATATACATATATATATATATATACATATATATATATATATATATATATATATATATATATATATATATATATATATATATATATATATATATATATATATATATATATATATATATATATATATATATATATATACATACATATATATATACATATATATATACATATATATATATATATATATATATATATATATATATATATATATATATATATATATATATATATATATATATATATATATATATATATATATATATCTTTATATTATATATAAGAGGAGGGATATGCCACATAAGCACTCTTTAAATCCACGTCAGCACTTTTTTCAAAGGGAATATTTTAATCTTCTTTTACGGATCCTCTGTTGGAACATATTAGTTCCTAAAATAACTCAACTAAACTAGGTTTAAAAAATATCATCTAAAATTATCTCAAAGGAGTGTATTTCACGGATCTTTTGATGAAAGTTTAGGCAATCACCAACCCTAACCCGCCATCACCATCATCGTCAGAATTGATAATCACATATATCGAACATTACCATCATGTTAGGTACGTTTTTTGGCTTTCTATAATAAATAATCGGCTTAATTATTTTCATCTAATCATGTATTTGATGTTCTTAACAAATATCAAACCGTAAGTGGAAGTATTAATTTATATAGATAACTAGGACACTCATTACCCATAGCGATGGTTGTAAATTATATTATTATTTTACATGTATGTTGTTATATCGGAACTATCCAGTGAGTGCCTTAAGTCATTGCTTTCTTCATCAGAAAAGGAACATGATCATATCGGGTACAAGATGGAGGTAATTCAAGAGGAATTGGATATGTCAGGGGGATATGTCAAATTTTGAAAGCATTATTAAGGTATAATATCATGTAGTAATTCCGTTTTGACAAAGAGATCCGTATGGTTTTGCACCCAGGCCTCGACATGTACAAATATATCATTAAGGTACAACTGTCTATAAGGTATATCCCTTATCCACCTTGCAAAGTTTGTGCACTGATAACTCATCCTTTTTTTTCACCGTTAAATGTTATTCATAATTGTTCTCATTAGGTCTGAATCAAATGATTTGTCCATAGGTGTTAAATTGGATATGTTAGTGGCATTGGGTAACAACCTCAAACAATTCTTTTAGTATGGGTCGTAACAAGTTGGTGCGGGGTTATACATATGCTGATGTTGACCGTGCTTATTGTTTACTTGATGCATCTATGGTGTAAAAAGTGGCTAATATTTATGACATTCTATTGATATACTTTGTTGGAAATACGTTTTACGTATTAAGAAGGATCGGTCACTCCAACGATAGTCCATGTAATAGCTCGTAGTTCAGTTAATATCTTTGTTAAACAAACAAAGTCAAGCCTAGCCTACAACATGTGTAGGCCGGCCCAACATTGTAAGCCCAAGCCCATCACAAGGCTTGGGTATATAAACCCTCTCCTTTGATGGAGAGGGGTGTGGTTTCATTATTTTTCACATAGTAAACATTACTTTCTCTCTCTAGCTTTGTGTGAAATCCACCATCTCTCTATCTCTTTCTCTCTCTAACACATAAGCAAGATTTACAATCCTACAAATGGTATCAAGAGCCATGGGATGATTGTATTGTTCATGTGTTTGTGTTCTTGATTCATACGCCATTTTTGATCCATTTTCACACGTCCAAAATTTTTTTTTGTGTTTTTGATGGTTTTTTCTTGATACAAATCTTCTACATAGTTGTGGTAGGGATTTGGTATAGTTACTTTGGCTAAAAACACAAAATTTTTGGGTGTTTTGATCATTTTTTGGCTTAAAATCACGAATTGGTTGAATTTTGTCCGAGAAAAGTGGGAAATATTCCGATCTGGTCATCTGAAAGGGGTTTATAGTACATTCCGATCAGTGTAATCGGAATAGGGTTTAGGTATTCCGATTGGTATTCAGATTGGGTATATTCCGATTGGTATTCAGATTGGGTATTCCGATCACGGCATTCCGATTGGTTGGTATTCAGATTGGGTATATTCCGATTGGTATTCAGATTGGGTATTCCGATCACGGCATTCCGATTGGTTGGTATTCAGATTAGGTACATTCCGATTGGTATTCAGATTGGGTATTCCGATCACTCATTCCGATTGGTGTTAAGATTAGGTACATTCCGATTGGTATTCAGATTGGATATTCCGATTGGTATTCAGATTAGGTACATTCCGATCAAGGTATTCCAATTTGGGAGATTCCGACTGATATTCCGATCACTATTCCGATCAACATTCCGATAACAAAATTATTCCTTAAAAAATTTCGAACCGTGTGTAATTTTGACTTGGAATTTTTGGTTTATTGAGAACATATTTTAGGGGATTTTAACATTGTTTCTCGACTTCAACTCACAACAACAAACACATTTACTTTCTTTCATTGATCGATCAAAGTTTGTAAATCTTAACTTATTGAAATGGAGTACACATCTCTTACGGATAAGTCCATCCTCTCGGGTACGGATAATCGTCCACCAATGTTGGTGAAGACTATGTATGAGGAATGGGCTTCCCGAATGGAACTTTATATGTTGAACAAGGAGAATGGACAGCTAATTTGGGCATCGGTGCTCAATGGACCATTAGATTATGGTACAGTGACGGAAGGTACGACTACTCGTCCTCGCACAACGGGTGAGTTGACTGGAGATATGAAGATTCAAGATAAATGTGATAAGTATGCTACAAACATCATTCTCCAAGCCCTTCCTCCAGATGTCTACAAACTCGTCAGCAAACATAAAGTTGCCAAAGAGTTATGGGATAGAATTCGTGTTCTCATGCAAGGCACCTCGTTAACTAAACAAGAACGAGAGTGTAAGCTTTATGATACTTTTGATAAGTTTGCCTATGTGCCAGGGGAGACTCTCAATGATTACTATCTGAGATTTACCCTATTGTTGAATGAGCTCAATATATATGGCATGACAATACCTACCTTTCAATTGAACACCAAGTATTTGAACACTCTTCCTTCAGAATGGAAAAAATACGTGACGGATGTTAAATTGGCTAAGGACTTGCATAACACCAATGTGGATCAACTTCAAGCTTTTCTTCAACAACACGAATGCCATGTGATCGAGGCTCGGTTGTCTACACCTCAAGTTCATGATCCACTTGCAATGTATGCTTCTCAACAAAACATGGCTTATACTTATCAACAACCATCATACTTGCAGCAGCCACCACCACACATCTATCAGCAACCATCTTATCAACCACCAATGATGCCACAGCAAGAATATCAACAAAGTGTTCATCAACAATCTTTTCCACAGCAACCACAATATCAGACATCACCATCACAAGCCAACACTTCTCCATTGGGCTATACTCCTCAGCAAGGATATTTTCCAATAGAAGCACAACCAGCACAAGCTTTCTACTCTAATGAACTTCCACCAATCCAAGCACCGGTCTTTACTCCAAATGATACGCCAGCTGATGTTCTAAACCATCTCACTGCTTACTTGTCAAAACTTGTTGCAACTAGAGGATTTCCACCAACAAACAATCAGCTCCGCACCTCTTCAAATCCTCGACAACAAGCCACTGTTCAAGATGGTCAAGTGATGGTGCAACCAATTCAGGGAAGGCAAAACTCATATGGACCTCCTACAAGGACTGGGAACAATCAAGTTGTGAATTCTCAAGCTAGTGGAAATGGGAGTCCTATTGGTCCTAAGAAGGTTATGACTTGCTACAATTGCCGAGGACAAGGTCATATGGCTAGGGAATGCACTCAGCCGAAAAGGAGGAGGGATGATGCATGGTTTCGTGAGAAGATGTATTTGGTTGATGCTCAGTCTAAAGGGAAGATTTTGGATACAGAGGAGTTAGCATTTCTTGCAGACCCTGGGGCAGCAGATACTGAAGGCATTGCAGTCGTTTCTACTTCTAATGCAGCTTATCAAGCGGACGATCTTGATGCATACGATTCGGATTGTGATGACATTCACACTGCCCAAGCTGCTCTCGTTGCTAATCTCTCTCACTACGGTTCTGATGTCATCAGTGAGGTACCAACCACATCTAATAATATTGATGATAACCAACATCAAGTTGGGCATGAAAATGACAACCTCGAACAGCATTCGGGGACTAGTAACTCAAATGATGTGGTACCCAATTCTACACATTTGAGTGAACCTCAACAAAATGCTGCGACGGGTATGGAATCTTATGCTCAACATGATTTGGTAATGGTGCCTAAACATATTATTGATCAAATGCATATAGCCCTCAGACAATCCGTAGATACGAATTCCACCCTAACTGCTGAGCTTGCGTTGCATAAAGAAAAGGTCAAAACTTTTGAAATGGTCCCTCAAGAAGAGAAAATAACATGTTCTGAATTTGACCAATTTCGTTTTGAAAAGATTGAACACTTGAAAGAAATAGAATCATTAAAAGCTAATCTTTCTAATGAATTAAAAGAAAAGGAGTCGGTTGTCAATGATTTTCAGAAACTTAAAATGGATTTCGAAACACTCGAGTCTAAAAAGGTTGAATCGGAAATTAATGCTACCAAACTTCTTAAATTCAAAGAACAACAGCTTTTAAAACAATACGCTTCCACAGAAAAGGTTCATCTTTTAACTAAATCATTTAAAGAATTCGAACTTAAGCGTCTTCAAGATTTACCACCTAATCCCGGTTATGCAAAACAAGCTCAGGAATATATTCCCGGCCTTTATGATATGACCATAATTGGCAAATCGAAAGAAGCACCTTTTGTTCGAAGTACTGAGGAGACACAATCACTTGGGGATGAAACTCATTCTAAAATGCTTTCAAAATTCCATACAATTGATTATGATCAACATAACAAAGATCAATTTTCGAAAAAGACACGCATTCGCTTACAAAAGGAATTAGCAGAATTAACAGTTCTTGTGCCCCAAAGTTTTTGTCAAATGAAAATCTTCCTAGTACGTCTCCTACACTCGTCAAAAAGGATTTAACGAAGTTAATTCCACCGGTAAGTAAGGCGTCCGTTAACTTAAATACGGTTCACCAACACTTAGCCGATTTTGACAAGGTCATTTTGGAACGTACGACGGCCACGGCCATAACGGAAGGTGAATGGAACTTTGAGCACACTAGAGCTGCGTTTCGAGATGAAATTGTTCCGTTTGTAAAGAATGTTAAAGCTTGTCTTCGTAATATTGATCAAGATTTGTTTTTGGAAATAGAAGAAGTTAGACGTGTTTTCAATGAAATGGAAGATGCTTATGAACACAGTTTACTTGAAATAGAACGAGTTTCACGCCAAAATGATCAGCTTCTGAAGCAAGTGATGTCTCATGATATAGTTTCTGTCTGTGTGAATACAAGTGTTGATAATGATTCTATTGTGCATAATGTTGAATCTGTGGATAATATGGTAGATAGTACTTGTCACGAATCTGACGCTGAATTTTTAAAGCTTCAAGATTCATATTCTTCGCTTTCAAAACGTTTTGATGAGATTCAAACGCATTGTATTTCGCTTGAATGCAAGCAACAATTTATTCAAGAAATCTTTGAAACGTCATTCGAAGGTGTTAATATCGATGATGCAAATTTTGAAAAGAATTTTCGATCGAATTTACAATCAAAACAGCGTCAGCCAAGTGACAAAGTTGCTAACTCTTTGCCGATAGAAATAGAAAAATCTAAGGAGCTTAACTTTGTGAACGTACTTGAGGCCGCTGAGAATTTTAGACTTGATCTAGATAATCGAGTTTCCAAGATTTTGTCCAAAGTTGATAACTTAAAACAGAAAAATACACGACTCTTCGATTCAGTACAGCCCGCATATGTTGATACCACTGCACAGAATCAATCATTGATTGAACAATTGAATCGAAAGTCGGTGGAAATATCTGATTTGAGGGAACAAATTTGTGATAAAAATCTGGTCTTGGCTGAGTTAAAGGAAATACTTCGTACTCTAAAAGGTAAGAATGTTGTGGATAACGCAGCCACTATCTCAGCACCGTCCTCTAGTGCCATCAAAAGGAACCTTGTAGCCGTCACACCACTTAACAAGGGCCCTAAGACTAAATCATCTCAAACTTTGGTCACTAAAGATAAGGCGGAATCAAAACCAGCTTCTAATATTCCCGTGTTGCCTTCTACAGGAGTAAGCACCACTACTAAGGCTCAAAGATCTAAGCTTAAAAGAAACAAGAAGAATGATAGGATCTTGCCCCCAACTAGTAGTCAAGTGAAGAAGAAAGTAGAAGCCCATCCTAGGAATGTTATTTCTATTTTGAATAAAAAGAATCATGTAGCTAAACCTAAAGGCTCTGCGGTTGTGCAGCGTTCTAAGCCTACTGTGAATTCTAATTTAAAATGTTGGAATTGTAATGAATGTATGTTTTCTAGTCGTCATGATTCTTGCCTTATTGACCATGTGAATGAGATGTATGCCCGGAAAAATGGATTAGAATGGAAACCGACTGGGAAAGTGTTAACCCAAGTTGGATGGATGTGGCGCCCCACTGGTAGAACTTTCACTATAGTAGGAAATACGTGCCCTTTGACTAGGATCACTCCCACTAAAGCGAAGAAAGCGTGCCCTTTAACTAGGAGTACCAAGGCTACCAAAACACAAGCGTGTCCTTTAACTAGGAACACCAACACTACTGTAGAAACAAAGTGCCCTTTAAATAGGTCTACTCCCACTGTAGTGCCCGCGAAAACTCCAAAACCTCAGAAAATTGGAACAGTAAAACCTGTAAATGCTAAAACTCACATTAGAAAATGCAGGAAATCTAAGGATAACAAAAATGTTAGCAATTCTGATAATAACATATCTGTATCTGCTAACACTCCGGAACCAATAGTTTCCAATGCATTGTCTACTGTTGTGATTGAAAACAGGTGGTCCAAATTGTTCTCTGGTATTTGGACTCTGGTTGCTCCAAGCATATGACCGGAGATCGCTCTCAGCTCAGACATTTCGTCAGCAAGTTTCTTGGTACGGTTCGATTTGGAAATGATCATATTGCAAAGATAATGGGTTACGGTGAATATCATATTGGGAATGTTATAATTTCAAGAGTGTATTACGTGGAAGGTCTTGGTCACAACTTATTTTATGTGGGACAATTTTGTGATGCAAACCTAGAAGTCGCTTTTCGAGAGCATACCTGCTTCATTCGTAATTTGGAAGGGGTTGATTTATTGAAAGGTACTCGAGGGAATAATTTGTATACTTTGTCTCTACAAGACATGATGGCCGCTTCTCCCGTATGTCTTCTCTCCAAAGCATCGAAGACTAAGTCATGGTTATGGCACCGACGGTTATCTCATCTTAACTTTGACGCTATTAATCATTTGGCGAAAAACGAACTTGTTCGTGGTCTTCCTAAACTATCATTTCACAAGGATCATTTGTGTTCCGCGTGTACAATGGGGAAAAGCACTAAGAAATCATACAAACCCAAGACGGAAGACACCAACCAAGAGAAACTTTATCTTTTGCATATGGATCTTTGTGGGCCTATGCGAGTTGAAAGTCTTAGTGGCAAAAAGTACATCCTCGTTATTGTCGATGATTACTCTCGGTTTACATGGGTGAAATTTCTTAAAGCAAAAAATGAGGCACCTAAATTCATCATCGGATTTCTCAAGATGATTCAATTGCGTCTCAACACTACTGTCCGACGCATTCGTACAGATAATGGAACCGAATTTGTGAATCAAATCTTGCGTGATTACTATGAAGAAGTTGGCATATCTCATGAAACATCTGTTGCACGCACTCCACAACAAAACGGTGTCGTTGAAAGGCGAAATCGCACACTTATGGAAGCTGCTCGAACGATGTTAATTTACGCAAAGGCTCCATTGTTTTTATGGGCAGAAGCAGTATCCACAGCAGTGTACACCCAAAACCGGTCACTAATTCGTAAACGCCATGGTAAAACACCTTATGAGCTTCTCCATGGAAAAGTACCAGATTTATCATATCTTCATGTATTTGGTTCTCTTTGCTATCCAAATAATGATGGTGACAATTTGGGAAAACTTCAACCAAAGGCTGATATTGGTATTTTCATTGGTTACGCCCCCGCAAAGAAGGCATACCGAATCTACAACCGTAACTCTCGCAAGATCCTCGAAACTATGAATGTTGATTTTGATGAGCTGACAGCAATGGCTTCTGAGCAAAGCAGCTCTGAACCCGCACTTCATGAAATGGGACCCAGTAACATTAGTTCTGGTCTTGTCCCAAACAACCCTACTTCATCATCATTTACACCACCTTCTAGGACTGAATGGGATACGTTGTTTTAACCGTTCTTTGATGAATTCTTTACTCCTCCAAGTATTGTTGCTCCAGAACCTGAGGTAATAGCTCCGGTTACCGAAGTTGTCGCTCCAGCAACCGTTGCACAATCAGATACATCTACACCAACAATTGGTCAAGATATACCTTCAACAAGTAATTCTCAACCAACACATGTTTCAACTACCCATGTCATGCCTATTGATGATGAAGAGGATGATGATGATCACGATTTGGAATTCGCTCAAATGCGTGAACTTCCATTCTTTGGTGTATCTATTCCCGACCCTAATCAAGCCGGGTCGTCCACCTCAGAGGAAGCTCCTTCTACAGTTTACTCCAATCCACGGATTCGTGAACATGACAGCAAGTGGACAAAGGATCATCCTATAGATTCTATTATTGGTGACCCTAATCGTCCAGTATCCACACGAAGTCAGTTACAAGAAAGCGCACTGTTTTGTCACTTTGATGCTTTTCTCACTGAAGTTGAACCTAAGACATGGCAACAAGCTTTTACTCAATCCTGTTGGATAAAAGCTATGCAAGAAGAACTTAACGAATTCATACGTCTTGATGTTTGGGAACTTGTCCCATGCCCGGATCAAGTGCAGTTACTCACTTTGAAATGGGTTTACAAGGTGAAACTCGATGAGTTAGGCGGAATATTGAAGAACAAAGCTCGTCTAGTAGCTCGTGGATACAAGCAATTATTGGGCATCGACTTTATGGAATCCTTTGCACCTGTTGCCCGTTTGGAAGCTATTAGACTATTCCTCGCTTATGCAGCCCATATGAATATGGTCGTCTATCAGATGGATGTGAAGACGGCATTTCTTAATGGTGAACTCAAGGAAGAGGTCTATGTTCAACAACCGGATGGTTTTGTGAATCCCAATTATCCTAATCATGTGTACAAGCTTAAGAAGGCTCTCTATGGGTTGAAGCAAGCTCCTCGCGCATGGTATGATCTATTGTCACAATTCCTCATTACACAAGGCTTCGCAAAAGGCAAGGTGGATCCTACGCTGTTCATTCAGAAACGAAGTAAAGATATGATTATGGTACAAATATATGTTGATGATATTATATTTGCAGCCTCGACCCAAACCTTGTCGGATGAGTTTGGGACACTCATGTCTTCCAAGTTTAAGATGTCAATGATGGGCAAGGTATCATTCTTCTTAGGTCTTCAGATATCTTAGAGTCCCAGAGGCATCTTTATCAATCAATCCAAGTATGCCCTTGAATCGCTTAAGAAGTATAAGATGGAATCTTGCGACCCCGTGGATACTCTAATGGTGGAACGAACTAAGCTTGATGCAGATCCACATGGAGTTGCCGTTGATCCGACACTTTATCGTGGAATGATCGGTACTCTTCTGTATATCACAGCCAGTCGACCTGATCTTCAGTTTGCTATATGTATGTGTGCCAGGTATCAAACTAGGCCTACTGAGTTACACTTAGCTACTGTTAAAAGGATCTTTCGATATCTTAAAGGAACCATTAATCGGGGACTTTGGTATTCAAAGGACTCTTCTATTGCACTAATGGCATATGCAGATGCGGATCACGCGGGTTGTCAAGATACAAGGCGTAGCACGAGTGGAACTTTGCAACTACTAGGAGATCGATTAATCAGTTGGGCATCGAAAAGGCAGAAAAGCGCTGCAATTTCAAGTACGGAAGCAGAATACATAGCTATGTCCGGTTGCTGTGCTCAAATTCTTTGGATGAGATCGCAATTAACCGACTATGGTCTAGGTTTCAACAAGATTCCGATGTACTGTGACAACAAGAGTGCAATTGCCTTATGCTGCAACAACGTTCAATTCTCCCGGTCGAAGCATATTGACATTCGCTACCACTTCATCAAGGAGCAAGTGGAAAATGGAGTAATAGAGCTTTACTTTGTCCGATCTGAGTATCAATTGGCGGATATTTTCACGAAGGCTTTAGATCGAGCTCGAATTGAATTTTTGGCCGACAAGCTAGGAATGAGAACCTTCTCGCCTGAGACTCTAAAGGAACTAGCAGATGAAGCGAAAGAATAGTCTTGGTAAAACTATTCTCCGTATCCTTGGTGATCATCCGTATATATTGTTTATATTTTTATCCACAAAAGCAAAATACAAAAATATAAAACCATATAAAAACCATAAAAATTGAAAAATCTAGAAAAATCCAAAAATATTTTTACTTTATTTTTCAAAGGCATGTCTTTTGGTACGATAATATTTACGGCCTTAGAAATGTTGATTAATATTGACACGGCGCCATAAATAGAGTTCGTACAAAAGTTGTAAATATTTCATAAAACATGCCTAAATGGCTTGTAGTTATTTCTGACTGCAACCCGGTTTTCATATTAAAGTCAAGTATTTCTTATGAAAGCTTTGGCTCACAACGGGAATTAATTTTCTCGGGCAAGGTTTACTTTAAAACCTTGTAAGGGATCAAGTTTACTTTATAACTTGGTCTAACACAAATCTATGTACGTTTCAGTGCATCTATTTGTTAAAACAAGAGAAGTCTTGTTTTTATGACGCTATCATCTCTACAACCATGCTATCTACAATTGGTATCTACATACTCGACGATGCGACTATTCAACCGACGACTACAGCTCTTTCAATAGAACACGGGTCAACAATTGAGGGGGAGCAATTGTCAAGCATTCAGAATCTTCGATGCCGAACGTGCCAAGCTCACTAACTGGTGTCAAGACAACAATACCAATCGTACATGTGGTGTCAAGAGATGACTTCAACGTGACGAGGCGACCAACATATGCTGACAAGAACTATTTGATCTTATCATATGCTGTTCTCATCTATCAGGTCCAACCTTGTCAATTTTTTTCTAATATGGTGAATATGTGATCATGTTACAAATCGGTATCATATCTCATACGTTTGATATCATGAAGATAAAATGGACTTGCATTTTTCTTCCCAAAACATTTGTTAAAACTTCATTAAATCAATTGATATTAAAAACATCGATTGGGTTAATATTTTTAATATGGGGGAGAAAATGTGATTTAATATGGGATATTATCACAAATGGTTTGACTTAAAGTGCTGGCTCATCCCGACATGTGCGAAATGTTTTCGAATATCGTGGCATATGTTAAAGGGGAGCAAAACGGATTTGCATATTAAAATGGATTTTCATGGTGACATATACTTACCCGAAACCCATTTATTTCACGATGATGAAGATTGTGGTGACATAAGGATGGTAGGATAGGTTAAGTCCTATGATTCTTCCAGAACCGGAGGAATCTTCCCAAGGACATTCCATAGCTAGAAATAGTAGTCCTTAGGAAAGATAGAGAAAGATTGTGAACGTAGCTGAATGCCGACCAAGTACTTAAGTTAGCACTGGAACAATCACAACAAGGTGCTAGTTATGACGTATTGGTAAGCATTGAAGGGGTTGAAGAATGAAAAAGAATTATAAAGATAAAGGGTGTAAAGAAAGAAGCCCTCCTTACAACTTTAGGCAGAAACCGGGTCAATACATATGCTATTGAGATCATTTTAATGAATCTTGATATTGAAGACAGACATCATGGACCCAGTGATGCAATGCACAACCCATCCCAGCTAACTCAAATATCTCTCAAAAGGTATTTGTTTTAATCACACGGAGACAACACGTTATCTATCGATTTATTCACTCCGAATAAATTGGTATTGAAATGGTGGCACTCCTCTCCAGCCTCCGATCACTAAAATCCAAAGTGCACGATCGAGTCTAGAGCCATTTGAGATCATCAAATATCTCACTAGGACACACTTTCATATTTCCTTGCTTCTTCACACACTGTGAAAAGTAAGAAAGATTTTAAGAGTCCTACGCAAAATCTTCATGATCTTGCATGAACATCCGAGTAATACGAAAAGTATTTACAATGAAGATGGAAATCCTTCTTGAGCGAACATCAAAAAGCTCATGGTAGGTGACTTGTGTGATTCTTTATGAATCAAACTTGTGATAACTGGAAAGCAACAGCTGTTTAATTCTTAACTGAATTTAAACACGTTCCAGGCCTCTACGCAATATCTTAGTGATCTTGCCAGAACACTCAGAGTGATACCTTAGTGTTCACAGTGATGAGTGGAAATCCTTCTAGTGTTAACCTCAAACAGCACTTGGTAGGTAACTTGCAAGATTCTACGAATCAAGCGCGTGACAACTGGAAAGCAACGATGATGCGGTTCTTAATTGAATTTCACTTGTTCCAGGAACATGAATTGACGGCTTCAAATCATGCGGATATTATTATCCAAATGATTCACTCTTTATGTTCGCAGTCAGCTTTGGACGGTCGAATAAAGAGAACGGGTTTACCCGCGAAATCCTGTCAGGAAGTTACTTAATTGAAACTATCTGTCACGGGTACGATATCTAATATCGTCCAACGGTCTTCACCGACCGGAGGTAAAATGCTACCGATTTAGAATGAAATGTTCAAAGCCATTTCGTTCGTGTCTACTTATGTTGCGGCATTTGAAGACGGTGGCGTTGCGGAATCCAAGAAGAAGTCGTCCCCGCATGCTTATACTTTATGCACTTAATACCTCATCTAATTCAAGAAAGCCTAAAAGTTAAGTCTTTCACTGTATCGAACTCTGAAGCTTTCAAGAATTACTAAGGCATAAGTATGTGGGACGTGAGGTCACGAAGAGGCGAAGATCACAAGTGAAGGATGCACGAGATCAAGGCAAGAGATTAATTCTCAAGACTGATATCAAAGATCACATCAGCATATTCACCAGAAAAGAAAAAGAAAAAGAAAGACGAAGACTACGAGCTCAAGACAAGCATAGTATGCTAGGTTTATCTCATTATTGTAACTTGGGTAATGCCCTTGTTTGGAGTGACCTCCCTTAGGGGGAGATTGTTGGAAATACGTTTTATGTATTAAGAAGGATCGGTCACTCCAACGATAGTCCATGTAATAGCTCGTAGTTCAGTTAATATCTTTGTTAAACAAACAAAGTCAAGCCTAGCCTACAACATGTGTAGGCCGGCCCAACATTGTAAGCCCAAGCCCATCACAAGGCTTGGGTATATAAACCCTCTCCTTTGATGGAGAGGGGTGTGGTTTCATTATTTTTCACATAGTAAACATTACTTTCTCTCTCTAGCTTTGTGTGAAATCCACCATCTCTCTATCTCTTTCTCTCTCTAACACATAAGCAAGATTTACAATCCTACATACTTTTTTTTATTTTTTTTGTTTAAAATAGGGAATTTCACTATGTATTCCATGACGAGTTCGTGTTATAGAGGACAATGGTTCAGAACAAGCTACATCTTTTGAGAAGGCATTTCATGTTCTCAACATCTACATTAATTACTCATATTGTTCTATGATTCTTTAATACCCATCACCAATTTTTTATTCGATGCATACATGTTTAAAAATCATTTTTTATTAAGTTCGATTTGCTAATTGTGTGAAATTTCTGTTTGTGTTTAGGTTGTTGCGAGGATTCAACCACATAATTGTGATTAGAAAGGCCGTGATTTAGATGTAAGGATGTTTCATTTGATGTATCTTACACTATTCTGATTCTGCTATTTTTTCCTCACAAAATGGACAATAGGGCTATTTGGTAGGTCCAGAAGAAGGCATAGTTGTAGGCGCAGTAGGAGTAGAAGTCTATACTCACACCACATTTACGAAGAAAGAGGACATCGAAGCCATAGTCATAGCCAAATGTATGATGACAGGGTCCTCTTTACCTTCAAGGTAAAAAATTCACAATTTTAAAGTTTTGGTATTATAACAACAATAGCGGGTTCTGTTTTGTGACATCCAATAAATTCTTGCTCTTTTGACCGACCTTGAAAATATTTACTGTATCATAAACCAGTTTTTCTAAAACCAATGATTATAAGGGGTTGTGAGGAATTTGAAACGGTCATTTGAAGTTGTGATTGTTCACGTCTTGGGGTGGGATGAGGTTTGCATCCATGCGTGTTGTATCCCGTTTTTTTGGTTCTCAAACTATTTGAGCCTCATATACATGTTATAATTGAGAAAATAGAAAAATATTAGATATATGTAAACAAATCTCGGCTTCACGTGAATACCCTTATGACTAGATGTTTAAAACCAAACTCAATATTTCTGTGCAGCTATTCCAGACTGTTGTCTCTCATGGGTGTGATTGCTGGTTGGATGGCAACTAATAATCTTTTAATGTCTCATGGTGCTGTGTTGCAGGTTAGTGTAGGCTTCATCTTTTAATAAGCCAATAAAATTATAAGTTACCTCCTAGTGAAGTAACATTACATAACCCATCGTGAAATAGGTGTCAAACTCTACTGTTGCACTACATATGTTTCTTTCTGATAATGCACCTCTAAATCTAATACATGTTATAATTTGATTTGAATGTTATTTAATTTTTGCATATTTAAGATTATTGAATATAAATCTGTTTAACCATTTACTAAAGTAATACAGTAAGATAGTAGATCCAAACTATCACAGTAGACAACCATAAGTAAATTTTTTGTAAAAAGGGATAATGGGGTGTTTGTGATTACTATTTTTTTCTATGTATTTGCTTATATAATCAGCTTATGTACTCAACTTCTCTTTCCTCCGGATAATGCGGTTTGCTACATCGGCAAACATGGCTTGCTGTAGTGGTTTGCTGCTATTTATCCTCCATTATAGTTATGGGTCAACAAAATGTGTGGTCTTAGACAACTTCAATCATCATTATAAAAGAATGCAGAATGTCTAAAGTTGGAGTTCATACAACCTCTCCTCGCATGTTTCTCACGTAGTTTCCTTTGAGGTACATAAAGCTTATATAAACATATAAGTTATGATATATATTTGGATATAAAAAGTTTAGGAAGAAGATTATATTCTAACATTTTTTATGGGTCACCTCTATGTTTACATGGTGTCACAATCATGGAATTATAAAAACAAAAAAACTGACCAGTCGGTGGCTGTTTTTATCAATCTGAGAATAACATATTTGATTAGCAAAGGGTTTGGGGATGTGCAAAAACTTGGTGATTTGTGATCAAAATGCCAATGCTACATCGACTTTCTATCTTTTCTGATGGTATCTTTGAATGCAATATACACGACCTTTAATCCATTTGACCATTTTCTTTTTCTCTAATTATTTAATGCACCCGTTTAACTGAACATACGTTGAATTAACGAATTCAGAAGTAGCCAAAATTTTATTGGTTGCCCCATGTTTTACTTACGATAAGAAAACCAACTAAAATCGGCAGAGTAACTTTTGCAAGTTAGTTTTACTATTTTGTTTTCACTAGCGAAGCTCGAGAAATCCAATGAGAATTTTAGCACAAGAAGAGTTTTAGCCTTTTGGGTGTAGCAAGTTTCGAATGCTTTTATCATGCGATCATGGAAGATGGCGCAGAAGTTGCATTAATTTTGAACTAACATACGGACTTTCAAGGTAAAACAATTATTTCTTATCTTTATTTTTATATTTTCATATCCTATCTATCATTATCTTTTTCGATAAAACTGTAGCGTATCCAAAACAATTGTTCATAAAAGTGGTCCTAACTATTAACTTCCATTTTATCATGTAACTTATATATCTGAGATTGTTGGTGGTAAATATATTTTTTCCTTATATTTTTTGTATCGGTCATAATGGGGCTAGGTTGACCTGAACCTTTTTCCGTAAAATATCATAGTTAACCGCTGAGGTAATTGACTTGATGTCAAGACTATGAGCAACAACATCAGTTGCAACAAGAACATGGTATGTCTCGACTTTAAACTTACAAAAATTATCCATGCGAGATGACTGGTCTTTGTCAGCATGAAGAGCATCGACTTTTAACCCGTTTTGAGATAGTTTCGTTCCTATCTCATCCATTGAAGCAAAAACCAATATGTCACCATTGTCTATCAGTCCAAGTAGCTTTTCAAGCTGCTAAGGAAATTTCTCTATATTAGTAGGAAGTACTTAAACTTCTTGAGTGATATCCTCATTAGCCATTCCAATCTATCCTACAGTAACTCTCACGGGCCGGTCAGTATCACATTGGCAAGCTTCTCAAACCGCATTGCCAAACACACAAGAACATTTGTTTTAGAAGTTCTATATATAACCCTTATTTGATATTTAGTTAAACTTTTACTCTTGCCAGAAGTACTTCTCATGATAATTCTTAGATATAATTCTCTTATCATTTTGCATGCTAACCCATTTTTTTCCAAAAAATAAATAATGCAAAATTTCTTATTTTTATTTGCAAGATAGTTATTATCGTTTTTTTCTGTTAGACAACACATTATTTGGGATTATAGTTAGGAATCAGAATCTTAGTGATAAATCATTTGAAAACTTCAAGGAGGGAGGAGATAACCTAATGAATGTAGATGGTGATGATGATGAGCTAGAGGTAAATGGGAATAATGTCTGGTCAGTGGGCAGCAGACACTAAACGATCATATCAGCAAGTTCCAGCTATCAACAGTTCCCTCCAAAGAAGTATTGATCTCTGAGTTACTATTGAACCATGTTTCTCTTCAATGACAGAACATGTTAGACAAGCATCTGCCAATTAGCAAAACATATGCGAAGAAGTAAACCCGATTGAGATTTCATCAGTAAACATATCAAGAGATGAAATTACTCAAGAAGTGTAATCAAAAAAATCACAAGTTTATTAATATTTACCAAGACAGACGTAAGAATACTGAATCATCCTTTGATCTATAACCTTATGCAAATTTATAAACATACTTTAGTGTGTAACAACATCCATAGAAACACTCCTTTATTGCGAGATAGGAATGGATCATGTTTCATATCAATTTGCAGCTTATAGTCATTTTAATCAGTTGAAGGGTGATAACCCCTTTAGCTATCTCCGCGTTTAACCTCAACTTAAGGTTGTTTATTTCAAATTGATCCTCATTATCAAATTCATATGAATACTTAAATTTGATCCTCGTTACTTAATATCTTAATTTATTTTGTTCTACTTTTTTGCAGGTACGCGTTGATGCTATGAGTTTATTCTTATCCATATATTAGTGTTAAGTATCATGTTTGTCTTGCTTCATTTTCATTCTCTATTTGGTATTTTCCAAGGATTCCTGGATTCTAACGTATATATATCTGATGTGACCCGGTCTTGGCCAATGACTGATAAAGTTTAGTTATTTGGCTACAGGCAACAGTTCTACAACTTTGCATTGAAGAAAATAGGTTCCATGAGAGCATCAGGTTTTTTTGTTTTCGATTATCAGAGTTGCAATATTCGCTATTCTGAAATTATGAATGTATCTTTTAAGTTTATTTTACATATTTTTCAGTGAAAAAAATGTAGGACATGAGCCAAAATAACACAAATGAAAAGTAATTTTTTCCCATCTGTTCATTTGTTTATTTATCCTTTGAATAATTCTTATAGTTCCAGTTTTTGTTTTTGTTTATAGGGTGACAAGGGTTTTTGTGTTGGTGGTGATATTGTTACTATCCAGGTTAAATCAAAAGGGGTACATAAAAAATATCAGTTTTGTTGCTAAGGACATTTTTTGATATAGAAGTTGTGATATCTACAAATTAAATATCAACTAAAAACATATTTTTTAATCATACAGGTATTTGAGGGTTTGTCTATAAGATCTTGATGTCTTGCTTAGTTTTGCCGACCATGGTATCATTGATATTTTCAGTTTAGATGTTCTCCTCAAATTGTTACATATGTTGTCTTCTCATGATGCAAGCCTCAAATTCATCTTGCAGCGGAAACCTACTTATAAGCATTACGTGTACACTATGTAAAGTGAAATATAGGTGACTTACAATGTTACTATCACTTAACGTAAGATAATCGAAATGTTAGATTACTTCTCATTCAAATTATTAGAGAAAAAAGGATAGTTTAATACTAATTTGAAATTTATAGATGAGAATCTAGAAACGAGCAGTTTTAACTTAGGTCAAATTAAAACTGCGGCCTTATATCATAGGATATTTGAGGATAGAATTCTACAATAATTTACCGTGATGTATATAAAAAAATTGCATGAAGAAGCTGAAATACCTGTAATAACGGGTCGAAAGTCAAGGTTAGAGGCATTTGCTGGAGCAGATAGAACTAATACCCTTTAAGCTATGCTGGGTCATACTAACTTGGTCATTATTACTTATCAACTCATGTATATGTTGTGACCCAATGGCCAATAGAAATTATTAAGTCTGTTATTCTTAGGTCTGATAGTGGTTGGCAGCCAATTCCATCAACTGAAGGTATTATACCTGTTGCCGTAAGATGATGCTTACAGGAAAGCCACTCCATTCGTCCATCCGGATAAAGTGCAACGATTTTATCGCTAAATTAAACTTCAGTAGGTATTCGATATAAAAGTTCACTTTGATTGACCTATCTTTCTATTGCATATGTAGTTCAAATTGTTTTTGGTTTGATATAATATCATCTATTGATCGTATATCTGCAATACACCGCAACCCAACCCAACCCGATAATGATTCGGGTTATCGGGTTCGCGTGATAGTCTGTTCGGGTGATTCGGGTTGTTGGGTGATACTACAAATGACGAGCTAATAAGAAGCAACCTGATCATTTCAATTTTTAGACCATATACTTAGAAGCAACCTGTTTTATCTGATGACTTTCTACCATATAGTTTGCAATATTAAGATCTGTAAATGTTCCTATAATGGTAAGACTCTATATATTCATGAATCCCCATATTGAAGGGTGAACGGTAAGCATTTATATCTTCATGAATCCTATAATGAAGCTTATCACCTCTAGATGACTCTTTCGGAATTTATAGTTCTTTTTTTTCTCATTGCCGATATGTTTGTTGTTCTCATCTTATATATGCTTGAATTGAATATAATCAGTATTAAACTATTAACTATCGGTCGAGATTTAATATAACAGTTAATTATATGATGCTTTCTGTAGCTTTTAGGAAGGTGTATATCATCTTCTCCATCACCTTAAAGTTTAACTAATGTGTAGACTCCAGCTCCAGTGGGTGCTCCAAGTGTCGGTCCAGCTCTTTGGGAAGTACCAAATTTTTGTGAGGTCGGAAGTAGGTCACAGCAAACATTTTACCGGGACTTGAAGTTTGGAAACTTCATTGATGAAAACCGTGGCCTAAAGTGGTAAACACGAGCTCCCACTTTTTTTTTCGAAAACTATGGTACCCTTCGATAAAATTTTGGTATCATAGGTGCATCGTTGTTGAACTTCTTGGTAGAAAACCCAGTTAGAGAGCGACTCAACCAGTTGAGATTCATTATCGAGATTGTTGGCTAGCCATATATTGTATGTACAAAAACAATGACCGTAACAGCATGCGATGCACAATTTATCGCGGTGTCCCTCATTGACACATACCTGCATTCCTCCAAAGTTCTGTTGATATGCTCGGACGTTTAATTGCAATACGATATGAAGTCATACTGCGTCATTGCATCCATGAAAATAATTAAGACACAACCAAGTAAATAATTTTACACGACGTATATATTTGGAGTGACTACAGTTGCAACTCAAATGATAAAAGACTATAACTTTTTGAAGTATATTTACGCAAAGTCAGAAACAACACTTTAGTACAATACATGTAAAAACATTGTTAGTGCCCCAAAGAGAGGAAATTAAATTTTCTATTTA
>JANFOE010002322.1:0-96751 GCA_025667525.1 Glebionis coronaria
ACATCGTCAGTGATCACTCCTCGAACTACCGACTACTTAATATCTAAGGTGTGAATTTATAGCCTCGCTTATATTATTTCAAATTGTTTTACCCGCGAGGGAAATGCATGCTAGTTTTTAAAAGGAACGTATATCATGAATGATTGTTAGACCCGAAAGTTGCCTTAGAAATTGTGTTGAGTACCAAAGTTGCAAAAGTCCCTAAATTCATGAACTATTAACTATTGTCTTGCCCTTGCGAAGGGGGAAATAGCCGCTTATGCAATTTTGTAGTACTACGGGGTTAACGACCCAATGCTAGCCGAGAAGCTGTACTTATAGTAAGTTCTGCGGTAGATTATTTTGTATGAGAAATAAGGTATAATTGCAACTGATGCCTTTAGAGGGGCACTGGTTTCATCTGAATTATGCCGGTATATTTACGCGGGTGATTGAGTTAACGGATTAGTGTCATGAGCTTAAACACAATTGTCAATATCCTGATTATAGTTTGTTTGATCGACAAGACTATAAATGATCACGAATGGTTTTTATTATATATACGTTCAAATGGATTGAAAAACCTATGAATTCCACTCAACGTTTTCGTTGACCAAATTTTTGGCATGTATTTCAGGTAACCGCTGAGCAGTAGGATGGAGCATGCATGGGATGGATGTTGTGTGATCGGCTTGGTGTCCGCTTGTTTTTCCCTCCTTTTCTACTTAAACAATTTTTATGTTTAATGTCATGTGGTTGTAAAACTGAAGTTTTTGGGGTTGAGATTCATGGGGACCGAAACGCTAAACTCTGTGCACTATTTGGGGTTGGAAAAACTGTGGACATGTATTATCTAAAAATTTTAAATGTTGAATTTTAAGTCGACGTCTTTTTAGCGTCGTTTTGATATCTCTTGTGTGCAATGAATACTGTGTAGCACCCATTGTTGTAGTTCCGCTGCGCATAACAATTGTGGGGGTGTTACAGATTGGTAATCAGAGACACGAGTTATAGAGAACTAGGTCGTTTTTGAAAATCCTAAACTATAACTTTTGGTGTCGTAAGAAAGGGTCCAAGCACACACAACTATCCTGCATGGCTCCGGTAAGATTTATTGTTGTATTTATGGCATTTGACGTATACTTTTGAGTAAAGTATATATGTGGGTAATTATTATATAAGTATGGAATTACTATATGTAGACGTTAAATTTTACGTGAAATATCCGACATCGTAATTTTCATATTTATCATGCATGAGCATCATATTATTACATTTCGGGCATATGTACCACCTTTGCATTGCATTTGCATGCATATATTTATAATTATTGTATAATTACTTATGTACCCTCCGAAATTCGCTGTTATTGCAGGAATGGCCGAGGTACCCGCCCAACGATAACGGGAACGATTACGTCGTAGGTCACGAAGGGGGACCGTTTCCTCCGAACCCGCCGGACAATAATAATGGATGGATCGCTCCAGAAGACGAAATAGGGCCGGAAAACGACAATGGCGAAAGTGAGGTGGATAATTTCAGCATGAGTAGTGACGACAATGAGGATTCCGAAGAAGAGCCCGAGGAGCTATTGGATGATGGCATTCCCGAGGATGCCGTAGGCCAGACCGAACCCGATTTGTTTCAAACCCCGAGTTCGCCGAAGGGTTATGAGGTACCACCGACCGGTCGTTATGAGCAGCAACCTTTTGATCGCCCGATGGACAATAGTAATGGGAGCAGTGGAGAGTCATCCAAGTCGCCATCGATTCACGAGAATATTACAAGGGTCTATTTTCCGAGACCGAGTCACTACTGGGATCCCGCAGGTCGTTTGGGGAGGATGGAAAGGTTAATGTACGAGCGGTTTGTAGTTGAGACTAGGGTGATTAAGAAGTTTGAATAAGACTGAAAGGGAGCATCAAAGATTGTTGGAAAGGACTTCAAGGATTGCGTATGATGGGATGATGAACACAAGTGCCATCAACAGTTTGAAATCAATGGTTGCGAAATTTGAGTGCTAGTCTTGATCGTGTGAGGGAAGATCAGATGAGGTTGTCGAGGATGCAGAGTTGGGAGCATCGTGTGAGGGATTCATTGCCCCCGGACTGGAGATTCGTGGACGATGTGGAGATGGAGGCGAATGACTTCATGGTTCAGCCGCCTACTGGAGGTGCTTGTATTTCGGTGGGAAGTCAAGGAGCGATTGAGCATGGATCCACATCAGGGACGAGAAAGGAAACAGAATGTGGGCCAGATGAGAAAGGAAAGGAAAAAGTGGATGATGTGGACGAGGACGTGAGTGATGAGGAAACCGAGGACGACGACGAGCCGCCATCCAAGAGGCAGTGTGGATCACCACATGCCTAGTTACTTGTTTTGTATTTTTCTTTGATCATTGTAATAGAACTATTTTAGACCTTTGTATGATGGTATTATGACGAGAAACTCAAGTACTTGATGTTTTGTGGTGAATGATTGTAGTGGCATTACTTGTCACGATTTTGGTTAACTATCAATACAATCTATGTTACCTTTCATGATCTGTGATATGTCTTAAATTTGATCTTTTGTGGTGTGAATTGATGAATATTAGTAACTCCGTAGTGATGTGTCGTTGTATGTATTTTATGTCTGGGAAACTTGATATGAATACTTACATTGTTTTTCTATTTTTCTTGTCTTGCAGAAAGAGATATTCGATAAAACAATGCCTCCAAAGTTGACTGCCGATCGTGTTAACAACATGATTCAGGAAGCAATAGCTAATGCGTTGGAAGCGGACCGAGCTGGGAGAAATCAGGATCCGGGAAGGAACGCGGGGAGACAGCAAGCCCCCGAGAGTGTGTACCTATTCAAGCTTTATGAAGTGCGGTCCTACGCAGTTCCGTGGATCAGGTGGAGCCCTAGAACTTAGGCGATGGTTGGAAAAAGTTGAGAGTACGTTTGAAATCAGTGGTTGTGCAGAGGCGGATAAAGTAAAGTTTGCAGCAGCTACATTTCTGGATGATGCGTTAAGCTGGTGGAATACTCAGGTAGCTACGGTGGGATTGGCTGTAGCAAATGCAAGGACGTGGAATGCGACCAAAGCTTTGTTGACAAAGAAGTTCTGCCCAGAGGAGGAATTGGGGCAATTGGAGGACGAACTGAGACACTTAACCTTAAGGAACAACGATATAGCTGCTTACACCAGGAGATTCAATGAGTTAAGTCTTTTGTGTCCGGACATATTTGCCAATGATGCCAAGAAAATGAAGCAGTATATTAAGGGTTTATCTAGCAACATCAAGGGTGAAACAACTTCGTCGAAACCTGGAACGTTTGACGAAGCGGTTCAAATGGCACACGCTTTGATGGACGTTAAGCTTCAGGACAAGCAGAATTACATTGCTGAGGGCAACAAAAGAAAATGGGAGGCAGCACAAGGCAATCAATCCCAAGGCCAGAACCGAGGAGGAAACCGAAACAACCAAGGGCCGAACCGTAATCAGCAGTTTAATCAGAGAAGGAACGAAGGGATGAGGGCCGTGACGAACCCTAGAGGTGTGAAAGTGAACCCCCATTGTGGAAAGTGCAACTTGTATCATGTTGGAAATTGCCCGCAGGCATGCGGCAAGTGTGGAAAGGCAGGCCATAGGACTGCTAGTTGTCGAACGGGAGGAGTAGCCACTGGGGCTAATGCTATCAGGATGAGAGGATGTTATAGCTGTGGAGAAAGGGGGCATGTGCAAGCAAATTGCCCGAAAGCAGGGAACAGACGGGGAGGAAATAATGCGGCAGCTGTGTATCAAGTGGGAACTGCTGATAAACCACAAGGTCCCAATGTGGTTACCGGTACGTTTTTGCTAGACGCTTGTTATGCTAGTATTTTATTTGATTCTGGCTCCGACAAGAGTTTTGTAGACGTTAGATTTAGTCGTCATATCGATAGAGAACCGGTATTGTTAACGACTAGTTATAATGTTGAATTAGCCGATGGAAAAATTGTTAGTACGAATTCTATACTGAAAGGGTGTACCTTGAAGTTAGGAAACTACGCTTTTAAAATCGACTTGATGCCTATAGAGCTAGGATCGTTTGACGTGATTGTGGGAATGGATTGGCTAATGGCGCACAGTGCTACGATCGTCTGTGGTGAGAGATTGGTGCAGATTCCGCTGAGGAATAGGGTTTTAACGGTAAAGGGAGACGAATGCACTTCTCGTTTGAAGGTGATTTCGTGTTTGAAGATGATGAAGTACGTAGAGAGCGGATGCGATGTGTTTTTGGCACAGGTTTCGAGCGATGGTGATGTAGAGGCGAGGATTGAAGAGGTACCAATTATTCGCGAGTATCCGGACGTTTTTCCAGACGAGTTGCCAGGTTTACCGCCTAACCGTGAGGTCGAGTTTCGAATTGATTTAGTGCCAGGAGCTGCACCGGTTGCACGTGCACCTTATCGTTTAGCACCATCTGAGTTAAAGGAGTTATCGGATCAATTGAAGGAGTTGATGGACAAAGGATTTATTAGGCCGAGCTCATCACCTTGGGGAGCGCCAGTGTTGTTCGTAAAGAAGAAGGATGGTTCGTTTAGAATGTGTATTGACTATAGAGAACTCAATAAGCTGACGGTTAAGAATCGGTACCCATTACCGAGGATTGATGATTTGTTCGATCAATTACAAGGTTCCAGTGTGTACTCAAAGATCGATTTAAGATCAGGGTATCATCAACTGCGTGTAAGAGAGGAGGATATTCCTGTAACTGCCTTTCGTACGCGGTATGGACACTTTGAATTTCGAGTGATGCCGTTTGGGTTGACAAACGCGCCTGCTGTATTCATGGATCTTATGAATCGCGTGTGCAAGCCGTATTTAGATAAGTTTGTTATTGTTTTCATCGACGACATACTTATTTACTCTAAGAGTAAGGAGGAGCACGAGAAGCACCTGAGAAAGATTTTGGAGTTGTTAAGGAAGGAGAAGCTGTATGCAAAATTCTCTAAGTGTGAGTTTTGGTTGGAATCAGTGCAGTTTCTAGGTCATGTGATTGATAGTGAGGGAGTTCGTGTAGATCCTGCTAAGATCGTAGCGATCAGGGAATGGTCAGCACCGACGACGCCGACTGAAGTTCGACAATTTCTGGGTTTAGCTGGGTATTATCGAAGGTTTATTGAAGGATTTTCGTTGATTGCGAAACCATTGACGCGGCTTACCGAAAAGAATAGGGTGTATGAATGGGGAAATGAGGAAGAGCTTGCTTTCGAAACGCTCAAGGATAAGTTATGTTCCGCGCCGATTTTTTCATTGCCTGAAGGAACCGAAGATTTCGTAGTGTATTGTGATGCGTCTCGTAAAGGTTATGGAGCAGTATTAATGCAACGTGAGAAGGTGATAGCTTACGCGTCGAGGCAATTAAGGAAGAACGAGGAGAACTACACGACGCACGATTTGGAATTAGGAGCGGTGGTTTTTGCGTTGAAGCTGTGGAGACACTATCTGTATGGGACAAAGTGTGTTGTATTCACTGATCACAAGAGTTTGCAGCACATTTTAGATCAAAAGGAGTTGAATATGCGACAAAGACGATGGGTTGAACTACTGAGTGATTATGACTGCGAAATTCGCTATCACCCTGGGAAGGCGAATGTTGTAGCGGATGCATTGAGTAGGAAAGAACGGGAGAAACCTTTGAGGGTTAGAGCTTTTGTGATGAGTGAGAGCGTTGACTTAACCGAAACCATACTGAAGGCTCAGGAGAGAGGATTGATGAAAGGAAATGTTGAAGCCGAGAACTTGGGACGAATGTTGAAACCTCTTTTTGTGATTAGATCTGACGGACTAAGATATTTTGAGAATCGGATTTGGTTACCATTGTGTTCATCTGAGGAAGGAAAGCCTGGAGTTCGAGAATTGGTTATGAATGAGTCGCATAAGTCGAAGTATTCGATACATCCTGGATCGGATAAGATGTACCACGACCTGAAGAAAGTTTATTGGTGGCCGAATATGAAGGCAGACATTGCTCGTTACGTCAGTAAGTGTTTGACTTGCGCGAAGGTTCAGGCAGAACATAAGAAACCATCTGGATTGTTGGTACAACCGGAAATCCCAGAATGGAAATGGGAGAAAATCGCAATGGATTTTGTGACGGGTTTACCTAGGACTCCTAGTGGATGCGATATGATATGGGTAATTGTGGACAGGTTGACGAAATCTGCTCATTTCTTACCTATGAAGAAGACGGACAGCATGGAAAGATTCGCCAGCGTGTACGTGAAAGAGATCGTCTGTAGACATGGAGTGCCGTTATCAATCATTTCGGATCGTGACAGTAGATTTACGTCGGAATTTTGGAAATCGCTTCAACGTGCGATGGGCACTGAACTGAGTTTAAGCACGGCTTATCACCCGGAAACTGACGGCCAGAGTGAACGAACGATTCAAACGATGGAGGACATGCTCCGAGCGTGCGTGATTGATTTTGGAGGAAGTTGGGAACGCCACTTGCCTCTGGTGGAATTTTCGTACAATAATAGTTATCATGCGAGTATCAAAGCGGCACCGTTCGAAGCATTGTATGGAAGGAAGTGTAGATCGCCCGTGTGTTGGAGTGAAGTAGGGGAAAGTCAATTGACTGGACCCGAAATGGTATTAGAAACGACAGAGAAGATCGTGCAGATCAAGAACCGACTACTTGCTGCGAGAAGCCGACAGAAAAGTTATGCTGATAACCGAAGGAAACCGTTGGTGTTTGAAGTTGGAGATATGGTTATGCTCAAGGTATCGCCATGGAAGGGTGTAATTCGTTTTGGAAAGAAAGGAAAGTTGAGTCCGAGGTATATTGGACCGTTTAAGATCGTTGAACGAATTGGACCAGTAGCGTACAAGTTAGAATTGCCGACCGAACTTAGTGCTATTCATGACACGTTCCACGCATCGAACCTGAAGAAGAGTTTGGCGGATAAGGAATTGGTGATTCCTTTGGACGAGATTCGACTAGACGACAAAATGCACTTTGTGGAAGAACCTGTGGAAATCATGGACCGGGAGGTCAAGCGGTTGAAGCATAGTAGGATTCCTATTGTGAAGGTCCGATGGAATTCTAAGCGTGGATCGGAATACACCTGGGAACGTGAGGACTTTTTCAAGGAAAGGTATCCTCATTTGTTCCAGTAAGACGAAATGTGAGCCCAAGAAGAGGCGAGCGCCGGGACGTCGCTCTCTTTAAGGAGGGGTGGATGTGACACCCTAGAATCGAGGTCATTAACGATACCCTAAATTACGCTAATTTTTGAAATTTTTGATAAATTTTAATTTCTATAATTATAAGTATTTTGGTTAGAGCCGATGTTCGAGGTTATAATTTTTACGGTTGACGTTTTGAGAAGGACGATGACGATTACGATCCCGAGAGATGCCCAATTTTATATAATTTTTGATGATTTATCGATAATGTAATTTTTCGAGAATTTTATTTACGGTACGTGTTAAGTTGAGTCGTGTGAGTTTTATAGCCTTCCAAGTACATTTAAAGTATCCCAAAAATATTTTGGAGCATTCGGGAAGATTTCCGACTCCCGTAAAATTTTCAAAATTGACAAATGAGTCAAACCCGCAAAGTTTTGAGGTCGTTTTCTATTTAAGGACAAAAGAAGCCCAATATTGCACAAAGGTCCCTCCTAACCATCAAAAAGGGCCTAAGTGGACAAACACACAAACACACACAACATTTCACAAGAAAAATCAAACACTCTCCCTCCCTTGTCTCTCTAGCTCACGGCACACCCAAGAACACACAAAAATCCACCAAAAATCTTTTCTACTTGATTTTTCAAAAATCTAAGGTTAGACCACGCTTAGTTTGGTCATTACCCACCTATTCATGTAATCAAATCCAACATGCATTGATAAAAATTTTTCAAGATTTTTCATATGATCCAAAATTCGTTTTTGTGGCTATTTGAGCTAATGCATGTTAATTTTGAGTGTTATGGAAGTATAAACACCATGAAAACCCACCAAAATTAATTTGGTTGTGGTGATTGGGTCACCCAAACCCCACGGCAAAGGGGGTGTTTGGGGAGCCATGGTGATTTTTGAATTTGCATGTTATATTTGTGTTTGGTTTGTTGTTTTAGAAAGATTCATATAGGTTTTATTACTTGCATGTGTATTTTTCTTTGATTTTGATATTGAGATTGGTTGATCAATAGGGGTAGGATGGAAGTTTGATGTTAGGATATGTTTGGGAAGGCTTAGGATGATGTTTAGTGTTGGTTAGAAGTCTTGGAATCGAGTCTAAGCATGTTTTTGGTATAGTCATTTTTAGGCAGAAACATTTGGTCTATTTTGGAAAAATGATTTTTGTTCCAAGTCTTGAAAACTAAATATAGTGATAGAGGGTTTTTCTAGCTTTAATTTGGTATAAGGTAGAGCCCGTGACTCAAAACGAGCTAAAAGTTATGACATTTTAAAGATCGGGTACCGGGAGACGAGGACTTTCACAATCCGGATTTGTGCAAAGTTTTAGTCAAATCCCGAGGGTCACAAGTATAATTTGGTGAATGATCAAGGGTCAAAATTTGGTCCCTAACCTGTACAAATGGGTCTATATGTTGACTTATGAGTCAAGGAAGTCAAAGGTATTTTTTCATATAGGTCAAAGTGGTCAAAATTGGTCGAAGCGCAATTTCAGCCCGTAAAATGTAGTCGTGGAAATGAGTTGCGTGACGGGTCGTAAAAGTGAAAACTTTTGTTGGGCTTAAAAACATGTTATCTACAGGTCATATAGGATTTTTGGAAATTTTATCAAATTTTATAAGCATGGTTTAATAAGGTAAAACAGCCCGTACTTTAGTCAAGTACCGGCGAGAACGAGTAAAAATGGACAACGTAACTAATAAGAACGAATGGAATAAAATGAATGATACTTGTTGTTTTGTTTTTGGCGTGAGTTATATTTGTCTTAAGTGACTTATATATATGTATTTTATACAGTACCGTAAGTATTTAAATGAGATTACTCATTACGCGTTATTTGTGATAGGTGTTGATTTACCCGGGCATCCGTAACATCGTCAGTGATCACTCCTCGAACTACCGACTACTTAATATCTAAGGTGTGAATTTATAGCCTCGCTTATATTATTTCAAATTGTTTTACCCGCGAGGGAAATGCATGTTAGTTTTTAAAAGGAACGTATATCATGAATGATTGTTAGACCCGAAAGTTGCCTTAGAAATTGTGTTGAGTACCAAAGTTGCAAAAGTCCCTAAATTCATGAACTATTAACTATTGTCTTGCCCTTGCGAAGGGGGAAATAGCCGCTTATGCAATTTGTAGTACTACGGGGTTAACGACCCAATGCTAGCCGAGAAGCTGTACTTATAGTAAGTTCTGCGGTAGATTATTTTGTATGAGAAATAAGGTATAATTGCAACTGATGCCTTTAGAGGGGCACTGGTTTCATCTGAATCATGCCGGTATATTTACGCGGGTGATTGAGTTAACGGATTAGTGTCATGAGCTTAAACACAATTGTCAATATCCTGATTATAGTTTGTTTGATCGACAAGACTATAAATGATCACGAATGGTTTTTATTATATATACGTTCAAATGGATTGAAAAACCTATGAATTCCACTCAACGTTTTCGTTGACCAAATTTTTGGCATGTATTTCAGGTAACCGCTGAGCAGTAGGATGGAGCATGCATGGGATGGATGTTGTGTGATCGGCTTGGTGTCCGCTTGTTTTTCCCTCCTTTTCTACTTAAACAATTTTTATGTTTAATGTCATGTGGTTGTAAAACTGAAGTTTTTGGGGTTGAGATTCATGGGGACCGAAACGCTAAACTCTGTGCACTATTTGGGGTTGGAAAAACTGTGGACATGTATTATCTAAAAATTTTAAATGTTGAATTTTAAGTCGACGTCTTTTTAGCGTCGTTTGATATCTCTTGTGTGCAATGAATACTGTGTAGCACCCATTGTTGTAGTTCCGCTGCGCATAACAATTGTGGGGGTGTTACAATATATATATATATATATATATGTATATGTATATATAATATATATATATATATATATATATATATATATATATATATATATATATATATATATATATATATATATATATATATATATATATATATATATATATATATATATATATATATATATATATATATATATATATATATATATATATATATATATATATATATATATATATATATATATTATATATATATATATATATATATATATATATATATATATATATATATATATATATATATATATATATATATATATATATATATATATATATGTATATGTATATATATATATATATATATATATATATATATATATATATATATATATATATATATATATATATATATATATATATATATATATATATATATGTATATATATATATATATATATATATATATATATATGTATATATTATATATATATATATACATATATATATATACATATATATATACATATATATATATATATATATATTAGTTTCGTAACCCGCCCAACGGGCGGGTTTGGTTCGTAAATCTTTTCTAAGAGTACGTTTGTGTGTTAGTTTTATGTAATTAGAATTATAGTTTGGTTTTTTGTTTTATTTTAGCCCAGGCCACCCAGTGATAGTGTTTTGTTTCTTTTATTATATACCTAGTGATTATGTTGTCTTTTTGTTTTGTTGTATTTTATTAGTGTTTAGTGTGGTTGTTTTTTTTCTGCTACGATTTCTGTTTATATTAGTATTATTTTTTTTTAATTTCGATTTTGTTTAATTATCATTTTTTTAGGGAAAATCACTTAAAAATGTAGTAAACTTACCACTTTTTATGGTTGTGTGTACTAAACTATTTTTTTCTCATTGTGTGTTTTAAACTTTTAAATACGTATCATTGTGTGTATTTTGTTTCCATTTTACCCCTACTTTTCTCAAATTTTGAAGGGTAAAAGTGTCATTTTATAAGGCAAAATCGTCTCAAAATACACAGAATGATCGAAATTAAAAAGTTTAATACACACAATGAGAAAAAAATAGTCTAGTACACACAACCATAAAAAAGGGTCAATTTACTACATTTTTAAGTGATTTTTCCTTTTTTTAAGTTTTGTAATTTTTTAAGTTTTGTATTTATGGTTTTGTATCGTTGTGATTTTAAATTTTATAATTATTAAACACTTGCACTCTGTATCTTCTTTTTAACTTGGGTAGTTGTAACATTGTTACTATTGGTATGTATCATCCGCTCCTTTTGGGTGGATTTGTTTTGTAAATTTTTTCTATCAGTATGTTTGTTTTTTTTATTTTTATGTATTTACACTTATGGTTTGGTTTTTCGCTTTTTTCTACCCTAGCAACCTGGGCGGGTTCTTTTCGTAAATCTTTTTTAAAAGAACATTTGTATATTAGTTATATCCGTTGGGAGTGATACCCGTTTAGCCAGGTATTTTATTAATCTGGTTACGAACAACCCGGTCGGTTTGAAAAAATCGATTTTAATAATACTGTCTTTTTAAACCGGTTTTGGTATTTAATACTGTCTTTTCAAACCTGTTTTGGTTTTCTAAAAAAGTGATCGGTTTCACTTCATTTTATGTTAATCCGACGTTTTAGATATATAATTCAGCAAATATATTCAAGCTCTACCCCGTCAACTAGCTTTTTCTCACGACCGGATCGGTTTTTCGTTTTGTAAATCCTTTTTGAAAGAATGTTGGTCGATCCATTGTTTGGTAGTTGGACACATATGGTTTAACTGTTTCTATAGATGGTAACCTTTGATTACGTTTGGGTGTCTTTGATTACGTGTGGGTATGGCTTACCTAGCGAACGAAATATGTCACATGTTAATCTTTTTACGTAAACAAATATATTGACGAGTGTTTCTTAGTATATATTTTGGAAAAAGGTTTGGAATATGTTATACTTTCTTGTAGCTCGACATATATTTGTTGTTTAATAATTATTTTTATAAAAAGGATTTTAGTTTTGATTGGTGTTAATCGTTGTAACATTGAATGAACGATTTTGTCACATGTTAATCTTTGATAATTGTTCTTATTGACATTCTTTTTTTTATTTGCTTTTTTACACTGAACTCTATGTGAAAATAAGGATGGAATTATGTTAGTAGAGGGCATCCTAATAAGATCATAAATACCATTCTATCGGATCAAAACTTAGTACATCCTAATAAGATCAGAAATACCATTTTATCGGATCAAAACTTAGTACATAAATCATGTACATTGGGAAAAATAATACTTCGATTAATCGATATATAGAGCTATCTTTGTGCGAATAGCGTCTTTGTTAAATGAAAAGCAACCATTGACTTTGACTGGCGTTAGCTCACTCAACGAACACGTTTAGTTCCTAAATATTGATTTATCAATGTTGTATTTCTTTATCTATCTTTTGTCTTATACTTATAATGATTGTTGTGATTGCATTTATTAATTTTTGTCCGTTTTAACATTATTGTCTTCTGACAAAAACACACAGTTTAAGAAAAGTACACTTATTACAGTATTAGTTTTTACTTTTTGACAAAATAATATTTTTACTTTTATCTAATTAATTTAAAAGATTTTAAAATTTTGTAATTATAATTTCACACAAAAGTAATACATTAAATTTGATTAAAGTTTCGTTTTCATTATTAGTAGTGGATAATTAAATTGACACATATCAAAAAGTAAACATAGATAATAATATTAGGATAAAGAGTAATATTTGTTCATTTAGTTTATTTTACTTTTAGGAGTGAAATATATCGGCGTGAAAATATTGTTTTTGTTAAAATTTGGTTGGCCTTGGCCACTCAAAGTGTGTGGTTGTTTCAAATATTTGTTTTGAATAAATGTTGTTGGTATGTTTTAATGCTCTTTCTGTTTGTGTAAACTTAGAGCATCTCCAAAGGAGTAAACCCTTTTAAGCATTTTACATTTAAGGCATTAATTGTAAATTACATTTAACAAACAAAATTTGTATGAAAGACTTTACATATGCAAAGTCATTTTATAAACCCTTTGTAAACCCTTCCAAAAATCTTTTAGTCCAATGGTAAAAAACATCTCTAAAGGCTTTTTAGAATAGTGAAAAGCTTTCTATAACTTTTCTTCATTAGTGATGCTTTGGTAGATGATGAATATATTGTTGTTGGCATGTTGAGATTACTACTCTAGCATAGATTTGTTTTTATCAAGATAGAAAGAGTTTGTCTTAATATTCAATCTACTACATTCTAAATATGATTTCATTGATAAAAAATCTCACTACCTAGTAAATCGGTCTAAGGTTAAGAATGTAATATCTAATTGTCTTTACACTCTGATTAAGTTTACCTCGATTATAATATTAGATTTGTACCACCGTATATACAGTTGGAAGCTGCTACTATAGCAAGTCAAAAGATGAATAAAAGATAGGAAAAAAAGGACAGATGAAGATTGAAGTATATGACTTTCATAAATATAACAAATTTAAGAAAATATAAAATGAACATACTGTTTGAACTAAAATATACGATCAAAGCTATAAAAGTATATTAACACTTCAAATCTCTAAGTATCACAACCTTGGTATTCAAAATGTTAAATGTACATACATAAAATATCATTCTCTTAAAATATGAAAACTTTACACACCTAGAGTCGTAGCTGTGTTGTGACCACCACTTTAGCATAATTATGAATAGAAATCTCAAGCAGGATATTTGTGAACTAATTTTATCGTAACTGTGAAAAGTGACAGTTACCTCATTATAATGACGGACCGACTTCTTTTTTTTACCATTACAACTTCTTTTTTGACACCTGAAGGTTTTGTTTGCAGAAACTATACTCTCAGAAATTAAATCAAGCACAAACAAACAAATCCAGCTGTAGCAAGCAGACTATATAGAGCTACATGTCCAGTTGCAAATCGATGCATTATTTTTTTACATGTCTAGCTTTGCAAGCAGATTATAGAATTCCTAATATATTCTCTAACATTGACTCATATTTTGTGAGTATGACAAAATACCTGGAAAGTACTCATCTGATAACCAATGACCACTACAACAATTCTTAAGCCTAGGGACGACTTATTCGTCCCTATGTAGGGCCTGTTTCGACCCTAAACTCCTAGGGACGACTAAGTCGACCCTAGGAGTTAGTGCCTAAAAACTCGTCTCTAGAATCCTAGGGACGAACACCCCTTTGTAACCTAGGGACGACTTTGTGGGTCCTACTACCTACTACGTTGAAAAAATTGACAAACCTAGGGACGACTTGTCTTTGAAACCTAGGTTCGACAAAGTCGTCCCTAGGTTATTAATAAAAATAATCTTTTTAAAATTTTTCTTAAAAATTCTTTTTTTTATTATTTTTAATAAAATCTAATTTATAAATATTAATAAAAACATTTTCAGAAAATAAAAAAAAATATTATTTATTATCCTAGGGACGACTTAGTCGTCCCTAGGTTTCAATAATGCCCAGGTTTTCAAAACCTAGGGACGACTAAGTTGTCCCCATGTTTTGACACCTAGGCATTATTGAAACCTAGGGATGACTAAATCGTCCCTAGGATTAAAACCTGGAGAAAAATTAATATCCTAGGGACGACTAAGTCGTCCCTAGGTGTACCTGGGGGCTAAAAAAAAATGGGCTGTTTTGCAGTTTCCAGATTTTTTCCGGAACTTTTTCCGGACAAAATCCACAATTCAAAATGGCAGAATTCGACAAATACAGAATAATAACAAATCAATAAACGTTACAATACCATATTACGATAAATTATCCAATGTCACGATACAATATTCATCAAATACACTTATTCAATCCTAAATCAAATGTTTCAAATGCTACAAGTCTCAAACTTTATTAAACATGCATAATAAGAAAAATACTACCACAACCTCTACTCCGCATCCTCGTTAGGTGAAAATTCACCTTCCCCCTCGTCACCCTCCTCGTCACCCCCCTCGTCACTCCCCTCATCATTCCCCTCGTCATTCCCCTCGTCATCGCCTGATAAGTCGTCACCACTGTTTTGTACATTCCTATCTCGACCCAACTCGTCAACGGACCGGTAATCGTGCTGATGGGGATTTATGATTACACGAGAACCTCCGGGTATGGATTGTGAAATAGAGCCGATCTCATGAGTCGAGTGTGTGGTGGGACGATAACAATGGTTAAATGTGTTATTGTTGGTGACGGGAGCAATAGGATAAGTGCCGGTATAGGGAGGTTAGAGTGGTTGGAGATTGTCGGGCAAAGATGGTCGGTATGGGTCGATGGAAGGAGGTTGCACTGGTTGTGCCCAAGGATAGGGGTTGGACTAAATGAGCCCAATCAGGAGCTAGGGTGGGCATAACAAAGGGTCGGGTCGGGGGTACAATAGTAGGAGGGCTAATTGGGTGATCAGTATTTGAGTTGTAGTTCTGGAAAAACTCACCCAATTGACTCTGATATTGCGCCATATGCTGGTACGACGTCTGAGTATATTGTTGCGCCGAATATGCCTTTAACGCTGCCAAGTAAGCCCGTTGTTGCGCCTCCTGATTCTCTTTCCTCAGCAGCTCCATCTGTCGCTCATTTCGTTCTATCAATTCCTGAAATTCACTACGAGAGGGAACATCTGGTCGACGTGGAGCACCCCGCCTGCGATAAGTTACAACAACAATTTTTCATTATATACAACAAGACATAAATATGAACAATTGGTTTACATTTTGTTTTATTGAGGATATATAACCTGCGAGTTGTGTTATTGGCACCACCCGGTAACTTTCTGCCTTGTCCCGACACATTTTGCTTATTTTGACTTGGCATGATTTGAGCCACTATTTCTTTATCAGACAATGGCGAGATGACCTTGGCTCTCACTTGGTCACTGAGGGCTTTCATATTTTGCTGGGAAAGAAAAAAAAACGATTTGAAACAAATGAAATTAGTTACTAAGGCATGTAAAGAGTTATATATTACTTACATATCTTTCCTCGTTTTCTTTACTTTTAAACGTGCCATTACTTGAGTGCCCCTTCCTCCATGTTTCAACCAGATCCTCGTAAACCCCTTCCTTGACTTTCTGTAAAATCTCAAATAAATTAATAACGAGCTATAATAAATAAACAATATAAACGCTTTTAAATAAATCACAAAAATTATAAAGAGTCTTACGTATTCATTCCTTCCTCGGGCGAATGGTTTTTTGCCTTGAGTGGTCGGTACCGTGTTTTTGGAACGATTAACAGTATTAACCTGACTTCTTGCCACCCTCTTTGGCTCTGACCACCACTGAACCAATTCAGCCCAATCACCTTCGGTTCTATTGTCCCACACACTCGCCGGCGGTACATGTTCTTGTGCCAGTGCGGGCGTCTCATATTTCGAATAAAAATCTTTCTTGATCCTGTTCTTGTATTTTCTATACAGCAACCTCAGTTGAAGTTCCAACGCAAGCCTACCCGAGTCGACACCTCATACACACCTTTGTCACACACGACCTCAGTACGATCATTGTACCATGGCTCGAGGTCGAAATATGTCTACATAAAAACATATGAATTTAAATAAACAAACAAATTAAACATAACACACATATCTAAATGTCGATAACAATAACAATATAAGTAAAATAAACAATTTTGACCTCAATTGTAGGATAAATATGAGCTTTATCACAGTCTGGAATTTCGTCCCATTCGTAGTTCAGGGGAAGTGGCCGGACTAATTCCCCCATAAGATGAGACAACAATGATGCATAATTGCCCAAAAAATGGAAGGTTTGCAGATCTTTAAATTCAAAGCCAATTGTCAAAGGTTTTTTGTTATTATTTCTGTACGCCGTCCTTAATTTTCCTAGGTTGGTCACAAAGCGTTGATTTGAACCTACAAAAGATATGTTATTTACTCGTAAAAATTCAAGTGACATAAATTATAAATATCAGTGTTATAAAAAAATATAATGATTTCTTACGCTGACACTCGGCCGGTACAGGACGTGTGGGCCGTCTGGGTGGACTACCACCAGCATCCCCACCGTGTGACCTAGGAGCTACACATGCCATCTGTAAAATAACAAGTTCATATCAGTATACACATTTTATCAATATACACATTTTAACATATAAAAACATTTTCATTAAAAAACAAAATTACACAATTTAATTAACCAATTAATACTAATACACAAATTCATATCAATATACACATTTTAACATATAAAAACATTTTCATTAAAATACAAAATTACACATTTAAACAAATAAAAACAACTCATCATCATTTAAGCGTATAACAATTGTTTCATTCAAACTACAACTTAAGCATATAACAATCGTTTACAAATAAAAAATTACACATTAAAGCATATAACGACTGTTTCATTCAAAATACAACTTAATATCAGTTGTCATCATCTTCAGAATCATCGCTAGATAAAACTTCTTGAACATCATTATTAGGGTTCACTTCATCATCATCCGACACTAAATCATCATCATCAACATCACCAATGACGTGTGCAACTACCTCATCTTCAATATTAATAATATCATCATCAACCGGTGGGGCGTCCACTTCCGTTGGTTGAGTATTTACACTCAAATCCGTAATACCCAAATTAGGCAAAGCAACAGACAGTGTAACATCTGATGAACTGCTACCATGTATAACATCTTCATCGGACTCTGCCACATCTCGATGATAAACCTGTTCGACGACCTACCAATGAAGCGGTCGTCTAGCAAGGTCTTCATATCCTAAATGAGACGAAACATCAAAAAGCAGTCCCAAACAGGGGACTTTCCGAAATTAATTCCTAATAAATTAATTTCGGACGGGTTTTCTATAGGTTGATTAACTTCGGACAGGAATTTTCCGAAATTAATCGATAAAATCCTAAAATATTCCTAAAATTATTTACTACAAAAGACTAACAATCATATATCATATATATAATATAATAAACATATGCATAATATTAATTACACACCTCGGTCACGACTGAAATAAGCAAAGATATAAAGATAGAAAAAGAGGTCCGGATGAGGAAGTTGTCCCGACTGTCCTGGTGCTAACCAAACACAAACATAAAAAAAAACCTAAATTAGTTGGTTTCCAAAATTTTTTCTAATTTGAAACAAACACCACCACAACGATTTAAAAAAAACATTACCTTTTTTTCGGCTGTGACACGGGTCTCAGTTCTTGGTTGTGACTCGGTTCCCTTCGACTATCACTCGGGTCTCGGCTACTACAAACATATAAAAAAAATTAAACTCATGCCTATTTCATATTAAGCACTATATACAACGAAAATCAACTAATGCTAAATCAATTAAGCCGAAATCAACTATATATATATTAAGCCAAAATCTACTAAGCCTAAATCAGTTATGCCTAAATATAATCCGGAATCAACTAAGCCTAAATAAGCCTAAATCAATTAAGCTTAAATATAATCCGAAGTCATAAGCCGAAATATTAAGCCAAAATCACCTTTGGTGGTGGTGGTGGCCACTGCTGCTGCCGGCGGTAGTGGCTACAACAAACATATAAAAAAAATTAAACTCGTGCGTATTTCATATTAAGCCAAAATCCCGATATAAGTAAAAACAAACACCCACCTTTGGTGGTGGCTACTGCTGCTGCTGCTGGCACGACGGTGGTGGTGGCTACTGCTGTTGATGTGGTGGTGATGTTGCTGCCGACTGTCGCAACGATGGTGGTGACGAATTCAACTAGCAAAAAAAACAAAATTAAACAAACTGTTGAAAACATATAAGCTGAAAAAATAAGGCAAAACAACCTGTTGCCGTCATCGGTGGTGGTGGTGGTATTGCTGCCGACCCAAAAAATAATCATTATAACAAAATTAAACAAATTATCATTATCAATATAACAAAATTAGACAAATTATTATTATCATTATAACAAATTTAAGCAAATTATCATTATAACAAATTTAAACAAATTATCATTAAAAATATAAAATGCAATTACCTGATTGTAGTAAAATACAACTCTTGTTTAGGAAAACAAAGAGCGTAAATAGCGGTAAGTATCGACGAGTGATTTAGGAAAACCACAAGTAATGACCCACAATCAAATAAAATGAGAGAAGAAGTTCATTTCCCAAGGAGGTATATGTGTGTGTTCTAATTTGTAGTTATTTGAGATTAATATTAAGAAGAATGGGGATGAGAGGATGAAAGACGGTTACGTTAAAATTAAACTACGACGAAAACGTAAAGCCGTGAAAAAACTACCCAAATTAAAAATTATCTAAAACCAAAAACAAAATTAATAATTAAAAAGACTTAAAAAGAAGTCTAAAATAATATAAATAAAGATAAAAATCTAACAAAGATATTTTAAAACCTTTTATTAATTAAATATTTAATTTTAAATGCTAATTAAAGCCCTAAAATTAAATTTAACTAATTCAAATGTCAAAAATATGATTTTATTGAATAATCACTTAACTTATATTATTAGAAGACTAAAAAGTAATTTTCTAAAAATTAAAAGCTATTAAAACTATTTTTAAAACTCTAAAAATGATTAAAATTGATTAAAACCTAATTAAACTTGAAATAATTATAAAAATAAATCTAAAAGCTAGAAAATTATTCTAAAAATGGAAATAGTCCTAATTAATGATAAAGAATCTAAGAAAAATGAAAAAGAAAGAAAAATAAAATTTTGAAATTTAAATAATAAAATAATATTAAAATATTACTAAAAATAAAAAGTTAATAAAATTTTAAATAAAAAATTTCTAAAAATCCTAAATAATATAATTAAGAGAAAAACACAAATTATAGCTCCTAAACCTTTTTTAATAATTTTATAAAAATCTTTAAAGTTTATAAAAAACCTTAAAATAATATAAAATTAAAAATAAATGTTTTTGAAACCAAAATTAGATGTAAACCTCAAAAATATATTTTAAAAACTAAAAACTATTTTTTTTAGAAATAAAAACTCTTTTTGGTATTTTTTAATGATTTTCTAAAAAACGTCTATTAAATAAATTCTAATAAATAAACTAATAATGGGAAAAATATAATAAGTAGCTAGAAAAATCTATAAACTTAATAAGGTCCTAGGAAAAATCATAATAAGCAAAAACGAAGAGTAAATAAGCTGGAAAATGCAAAAATAAGCCACGGCTTATTAAATAAGCTAGAAACCAAAATTACCTTAAGTATTAAACCTTTCACGTTTATACACAAGATAAATGCTAGCACACTGGCAAGAGCCTTGAACCCTCCAACGAGAGGTCAGGGGTTCGAAGCCAGGCTAGTGGACTTTTTTGTTATTTATTTTTTTTATTTTTTTAAACTTTTTCAATCCAACTGGTGACCTTTTAACAAGCTAAATCCAATTCCACTTCCTTTTAAACACAAGATTAAGCTAGTTTGGAGATCAAAACGTGCCAGACTTTCAAATTTTCTGATGAACAATGGAAGTGCACACTTGTGCACTTCTTGATGCCAAGAGGGGCTTGGTTTGAGCTTATTTTGGTGGATTTCTTTTGGACAAAGGCACCCTTGTGCTTATTTAAGCACAAGGAGTCACTGAATAAGCAAATACAAGCACCTAGCAAGCAAATGATCAAAACAATGCACACAATCAGGCAAATGAGAGTTGCTGTGATGTTTCAGCAGGTCTGGGAACTTATGGGCTTATAACTTGCTCCCTAGTTAACTACAAAGCTTCAAACTAGGCACACACTCACTTCCAATAGCACCAAATCAATTACAAACCTTAAATCATGCAATCACTTCACAGATAATCAAGATTTAGTCATCAAAAATTCATGAAAAATAGACAGAATAGTGCTAAGCAGATTTCTAACACACTTTATCCTTTTTTATGCAACAATTAAGCTCAAAACTTCTTCCAAACTTACTACAAACTAACTAATAACCTAACACAATCCTATAATCCCTAGCTAACACCTTTTAATATCCAAATCAAAACATTGTGCCCTGCTTAAACCTATTGCCAAACACCTCTTTAAATTCTGGAAAACGTATTTTAACACACCAAAACCTTATGATCTCTACTCAAACTGACTCATCTACCATCTAACATGCATATCATCTAACAAGAACACAAATCAACCCATTATAACACTCTTGAGCAACCAATCACACAAGATCATATGAACAAGCAATTTTTCTGAAATTTGAACAAGGAAAAAGGTTTATACCTTAGGGCTTTACATCCAAAGCCCTAGAGGATGTAAATCCTCCTCCCTACCAGCCCGGGCTGGTGCTGAACACAAATCAACACTTCTTGTACACCTGTTTGAATCAAAATCAAAGGAAAAGAACAAGATATCAAGCAATATGATATTTCTTTGTTTACTTTTTTTCTTTTATACTTAACCTTCCAAAAACTTTTCCAAAACTCTTAACACGTTTTAATACTACTAAAATCACCAATAACACTGATTTCTTAACAACAAATACCTTGGACAGATTTCTTACCAAAAATCTTCCAAGTTTTCAAAACCTCAAAGTAACCTTGAACCTCAAAGTTACTTCACCAAATCAAATATGGAACTCAGTAACAAGCTTTACTACACACAACTTTTAAAAAACAACAAAAAGGAATTATACTTGAATTTCTCAAAAACCAACTTTTATTTCTTTTAAGGAATTACAAGATAAAGCTTGAAACTGGAACAAGAGGATCACCACAGGTTGGGTCTCTCTTTATAGTACTCTAATGAACAATCTAGAACAGAAAAATGCAAACCCTAATCCTAAGAAAAGTCCCAAAATACCCTTGAACGTTTTTGGTGCATTTTGTCCTTTCTTGATCTTGGCCGTTTGTTTTTGCTTTGAGAGTAAGCATTTCATCTTGGTGGTTGATATTGGACACGTCATAGAACTTGGGGACTAAGGTATGATGTGATTGGCTGAGAGGGAATTGGGGGTGGGGTCCTCAAGTGGTGGGATTGGGGTTTTTAGGAGTGGGAAGGCTTTCTGCACATGTGAATCACTCGTGTGTGGGTTTAATTGAGTTTCACCCAAGGGAAGGTCGGGGTAATTTCTGGGCTGTAAGAATGATAAACAGTAAACCTTTAGATCCGCTTTTAGGGGAAACTTAGTTGTTAGGCGCCATATTTGGTTTAAATGTTTGAAAATGCACAACATTGGCCCTTGTGGTTTGGAATTTTGGGCATATGAAGTTTTAAGCCCTAAAAACGTTTTCTCTTTGCAAATAAGTTTCATCCTTTGACAATTTTGGCACATACTTTCCACAAAGATGTTTCAAAGGTAATTTTTGTCATTTTGTGATTCTTCAAGGGCTGATCTTGTACTCTTTTGATCTTCAAAGGTCTTCACTTTAACTTTGACTTCATGAGGGACCATATTTGACAATTTTGATTTGTTGAGGGACTATTCTTGCCATTTCTTCAAAGTTGAAGGACCTTTTTGCAATTTTGACAAACTTAAGGGACCAAACTTGTAATTATTAATATACAAGGGTTTTAAGTGTCATTTCTTCATAGAATGAGGATCAATCTTGTTTTGTCTTCAAGTCTTCAAGGGTATTTGATGAAAATTCCATGATTAGGGCCCGGTTCATTGTACGGCTTCGTTTCTCGTGTTCGTTTTGCCTTGTATCTTGTGATCTTTTGTCTTTTTCACGATATCCATACCTAAAATACACAAGTAAACAAACACAAGCATATATATGGTATTTTATGACATTTTTATGCATTTAAAGCCCGAAAAGAACGATGAGATCATGTATAAATGCCATCTCATCACTCCCCATACTAAGCCATTGCCGTGCCCTCACGCAATGCTAGAATAAAGTATCTAAGCATCACCAAAGTTCAATTTTATTAACCTTTATTGAAGAGTAAAAGACTTGCAACATACTACGATGATGTGTAAAGACATAATGTATGATTTTCATCACCAAAATGTGACTTTTAGGGTCAAAGAATAGAAACAAGTTAATGTCCCTTAGAGTAAACTTCGTCATCCTTGATTGTCATACATTCCATGCTAAGTGCAAAAACAAGATCATTGTTGGTACAAGTCACAATGCTAACACTACTCATACGTTCAAATTGTGTAATACTTTTTCTCCCCGCAATCCTAGTTATTATAAAAGGAAATGGGTTACTAGCATTTTTTATCTATTTGTCATGGATCACAAGTGATTCATATTGACTTATTTGAGTAGTTATTAGTCCGAAAGCAAAGTAGCACGATTTGATCAATAGTTAGCCGAAGGACAAAATCTTTTAAAACGGCTTCTCGTGTATCTCCTTAAGTTCATATCTTGGCATAACTCGTTTCACGATTTGAGACCTTTCTCGGACCGATATTTGGCATGTACTTCATACTTCAAATCTTGGGAAGACGTTCTTGAAATAATGGTCTTCTCTTCATATATTTGGAATTTCTTCACTTGACGTTTTTGAGAGATTCTTCATATAGGACCACGACTTCATCATTTTTCTTCAATCTTTACTTTGGATTTTGATATACAACGATCCGCCTCCTTTTCGGACTTGGATATATTTATCCTCATACCTTGTTAGGGTCTTTTTGGATAGACTTTCTCCATTCTTTAGGGGAGTAATTGCTTCTCGTCGTGTGTCTCGATCCTTCATATTGATTTTGGAATAATGATACTTCACATCATCTTTGGATCTTTAGCAAAAATAGAGCTCCTCATGCCTTGTTAGGGCCTTTTTGGATGATCGCCAATCTTCGCGTCCCGCTTCAATAAGTTATGCCTTGGCTATGAACTCTATTCAACCCCGAGCAACTTTTAAACGATCTTGCGCTAGAGGCTAAGTAACTTTTCAAATCGTACGACCTTACTTATTGCAATTATGATTTATTCCTAATGCATTGATCTTATGGGAAGAAAAAGCCACAATTAAAAACATATGAGTTTTTGAAAGAACATTTTCATGTTCTACGTTTAGCATGATCACTTGTCTAACTCTATCATTTCTCGTTCTTCACTATTTAAAGACCTCTAATTAAAGAGACTCGTGAATACTTAGCCATGCAAGTCAAAATTAAGCCAAATTTGGATTAGCTTTCATTAAGACTATATCAAATCAAAGTTTTGGGTTTTCAAGCCACCTATAGGATCTTGCACTTTCTTGGACTTTTTCAAGTTTAGAGAATGCGTTTTAAAGTTCCCTTGATAAGTGACTTTCTAGAATCAATTATAGGAACTTGCGAAAAGTTCTTGTTCTTAACTCGAATGAATTAAGACTTTCGCGTTTTAAAGCTCCCTATATAAAAGTCTAGCAAAACTTGAATTGAGCGGGTTAAGGAATGTAAATGGCTCCAAATGCCCATCAAGTCAAAAATTAACTCTTATTCTACCCATCGGAAAATATACATTCGTGTCTTAAAAACACTTATGAAAACTAAGAAATTTTAAAATTTGGCCATTTTTAGCCTTATTAGCAAAACAAAACATTGAAAGTTGGAAACCGTGAGGGCGTAGCAAAGCAAGTACCTATTCACCCCCCCATACTAAAAGTAAACATTGTCCTCAATGTTTCGAGTCTAAAGGTGGAGCACCCCCATACTAGAGACGAAGAATCGAATGCTTAGGATCTAGCATGGAAAGGGTGATCAACAATATATCTAAAGCCGTTTATTAATTATGCTAAAAGATAATTGTTAGAACAATAAAGGATACGTCATGGATTCGTGAAAAACTTCTTCAAACGAACAATGGAGGCTCACGTAAACGAACACGAGAGTCTTCAATCGTAGATGATGATGATGATCTAGATAACACAATCACAAACAACCACGAGACAACGAGTTGGAAGGGTACAAGTCCCCTTATTAGTGAATATAAAAGCCTAAAGATAAGCATGGGATCTCCCCCACGAGGTACCTCGTTTTTGATTACCGAGTCATGAGCTCGACTCGATCCCCTCAAAATGTGAACATTTAGGGAAATTCATGGTGTGGTCAATTTTTGATGGGGCTTACATGATAAACAAGGCCCAAAAAGCAACCGGTAAAAAGGACTAAGTCCTTAGATGATGCAAAATACCGGGGTCGAAGATGGCGTTCTCGTTTCCATTGGAAAAACAAATTAACACCACTCCAACATGTGCCATAAACTCAAAGAGTTTGAAGAAAATAGATGAGAAGTAGAAGGGTGAGACAATTGGTAAGACAAACGTTTGAGCTACTCGAGGTAGACTCGCACCAAGCAAATAGATATAGTTTCCATTTATTGCATCGGTGGAAGACCGAGATTTCCCTTTACATGAAATTCCGGGATCGAATATCTCGTCCTCGGTGGACAAGGATGAGGGAACATAAGGGGCTTCCCCCATACTAGAACCACACAAAACATCGTCAAAAGGAGTAGACGAGTTTGTAGTACTCAAATCACGTGGTGATGACGGAGTTAGATTTGTAGAAAAATCAATTAAATCACATTTAAGATCTTTTCCTTTGTTATCTTTTAAACTCTCCTTATGAAAACCCTTTTTGATTATGTCGAAAATATTCGGTGTTTCTAAGTCGATGTTAGTCACACTAAAAATTCTCACATTTTGAAACCGTTTTGGTTTTGGTGGTGGCAAGTTCTCAAAACGTTTATCGACGAAGAAAACATCCCCATTAGGGTCCATATATTCATCATCCGAAAGATCTTCCGTAGAAACCGGCAACTTATCAATACTTTTCAAGAATGAAGGTGAAGGATTTTTCGATTCAAGTATTGATGGTTTCTTCTTTGTAGGTTTAGCACTCATAACCTCCACCGGCGGAGGAAATGGTAAATTGTTTTTGGAGACATTCCCTAAAACTCTTGATGAAAATTCTTTGCAAACGACATTGGTCGAGTCACCATGGTTTAAAGTTGCAATAGAATATACATGAGAAAGATTGGAGTTTTGTGTTGCATTGATGACAAGTTCTTCTTCATTGAAACGAAGGGTGATTTTTCGAGCATGAACATCGATAAGTGCTCTTGATGTATCCAAAAATGAACGACCCAAAATGAGAGGAACTTTTCGATCGATGGGAATGTCTACAACGATAAAGTCAACGGGATAGTAAAACTTTCCGACTTTAACGAAAACGTCCTCGGCTACTCCACATGCCATGATCGTAGAATGATCGGCCATCTCGATGGACATGTTCGAAGGAGTAAGAGCCGGAAGCGAAAGCGATTTGAAAATCTCGAGAGGCATCAAATTAATACTAGCGCCAAGATCGGCCAAGGCGTAGCATTCCTCCATATCTTGTATAGCACATGGAATCAAAAATTTACCGGGATCACCGAATTTTTGTGGTATGCGGCTTAGAAAAACCGATGAACAACTAGACGTTTGTTGTAACTTCTCTTTGTTGTTTAGCATACTTTTAAAGTTTGCGGCGAATCGAGGCATCATGATTAAAGCATCGGCAAAACTTATGTTAAAGTGCAAATCACGAAACATTTTCATAAATAGCTCAAATTGATAATTGTTCCTTTCTTGTGCTTTCTCTTTGTTACGTCTCGAATGGTAAGGTAAAGGTGGTGTGGGTTGGTCATTAGGCAACGGCCTTGGAAACTCGGGTTCCATAATTGGTGTAGGTGTAACCGTAGGTGTGGTTTGAGCGGTACTTCGTGGGATTGTAATATGCTCCTTTTCGACCATCACCTCGGGTTCTTTCTCGATTTCCTTCTCCGTAGAAGTACTTGGACGAGAGATTGGTTCCTTGAAAGTTTTACCACTTCGGGTAGTAATAACCTTCATTTCTCCCCTCGGGTTGTTAATGGTATCACTAGGAAGACCACCCGAAGAAGAGGGCTTACACATGATAGCTTCAAACATCTTAGCCATTCGGTCCTCAAATTTTGATTGCCTAGCATCCGCTTTCAATAACTCTTGCTTAATCTCATGTTGTCCTAATTCCATCTTTTGTTGGTTTTGTTGAAGACGTTGGACATTTCCTTCCATTTTGTTTGCATGAGTTTTAAGTTCATTAGCAAGTTCATTTTTAAGCTCGTTTTTCAACTCGGACCTTAAGCTAATCATCTCACGTTGCATATTATCAAATTTAGCATCATTTGCTTTTGCATAATCCAAAAATTCTCCTTGCAAATTTTTCGTGTGAGCATTTTGAAAACCTTGTGTAGTGTTTTGAAAATCACGGTTTTGGTTTTGGTTAGAGATTTGTCCATTCCCACTTTGATAATTCCCTTTGTTGTAATTGCGTGTGTTGCCTTGGTAATTACCTTGGTTGTTGTTTCGATAATTATTAGCATTTTGGTTTGGTGGAGCTTGATTTTGGCGGGAACCTTGGCCGTTTTGGTTGTAAGTTCCCGTTGCTACATAAGCACTCGAAGTGTTACCATCCGCGGTAATGCACTCGGAAAGATCATGAGCTCCTCCACACGATAAACAACTCTTAGCAACCGCTTTAACCGAAGCGGAATTGGAAGCTTCTTGAGCCTTCCAATGGGACATTAGATTAGCAAATCTATCAAAAAACCGATTTTCCTCATTAGCTTCATCATGTAAGGCATTAATGCTACGAGACGATTGTGACGAAGATGACGAACCCATATTGGCAACACTCGGTGTGTTACGAGGGCTATAAACCTTAGATCGATTTTCAATGATTTGTAAAGCCTCATTTGTCGTCTTGCACAAAAAATTACCACCCGCGGCGGCATTCAAATAATCTCGTTCATGATCATTAAGCCCATTATAAAAAGTATCGATTTGATGCAATTCCGAAAAATCATGGTGAGGACATTCATGTAACATCTCTTTAAATCGTTCCCATGCCATTGAAAAACTTTCATTGTTACGTTGCACAAATCGTGAAATCTCATTTTTTAAGTGTGTTGTTTTCGATGGTGGAAAAAACTTGTTCACAAACTTAGAAACGAGATCGGCCCATGTCAAAATCGAATTTGGCGGTTCTTTCTCGAGCCAAATTTTTGCGGGTCCATCCAACGAATATGGAAACAACATCATCTTAATGGCGTCATGTGGAACATCTTTGAATTTGCTAGTGGCGGTGAGACGGTTGAAATTCCTAATATGGTAATGCGGGTTGTCTTTCTCGTGACCTCGAAATTTATTTGCTTGCAACATAGACATTAAACCCGTCTTAATCTCGAAATTCTCCGCAAGGATGGCGGGAATAACAATGGCCTCTCCAAAACCCTCGGTGGGTGCTTGTAGCAACTCCATCATAGTACGATTAGCCATGACGACTTCTTGTTCTATAATAGGTTCAACAATTGGAGGTTCTTCAACAATCAACGATCCTTGATTTGCTTGCTTTTGAAGACATTTACGAGCTCTTTTAGCTTGATTACGAGTGATCATAAACTTCACGAAGAATGGGAGGTGAGCAAAGAAGATTCTTTTTGGTCGTTTTGTGGATTTTCAATTTTTTTGTGTTTTTGATGATATTTAATTTTTTTGGATTTTGGTGTATCTTCGTAGACAACAATCTACAAAATCTCTCCTCGAATCAAACTCTTGATTAAAGAAGCCTCAAAGGAATGAAAACGATCACGTGGAGTGAACGCCTTCGAATGACTTTAGAACTTTGGTGAAAACCAAATTGTTCACGAGGGTTTAATCACAAAGAAAACCAAGCAAATATAGTATACGTATTAATACTTTGGGCGGCAAAACCCTCGATTAGCCTTCAATCTCAAAATACTCACAAGCAAGCGGGGAAACGAGGCGGCGCGAAGCACTTAAGAGCCTTTTTCCTTAGGGTATATTTTATAATACCCGCCTTATACCCACCTTATAGTTTGTATCTTTCAAAATCGAGCTTCACGAAAGTATTTATCTATTTTTGCCTTTTCTTTTTGTTTGAGATTCGAATACAATAATTAGGAGATCAAATCCCAATTAAGGTTGTGTTTTCACACTTTTGGAGATATTGTATTTTGATTGTGATACTTAATACAATATATTAATAATATTCACAAAGAAAAACCAAGAAAACCGATAATACGTGTTAAGGGAGTTCCACTTAACACAAATACTATTTATGGATAATATCAAAACAAAAGTTTTCAAATTAAAGCACAACACACCTCCCCGGCAGCGGCGCCAAAATGATTGTAGTAAAATACAACTCTTGTTTAGGAAAACAAAGAGCGTAAATAGCGGTAAGTATCGACGAGTGATTTAGGAAAACCACAAGTAATGACCCACAATCAAATAAAATGAGAGAAGAAGTTCGTTTCCCAAGGAGGTATATGTGTGTGTTCTAATTTGTAGTTATTTGAGATTAATATTAAGAAGAATGGGGATGAGAGGATGAAAGACGGTTACGTTAAAATTAAACTACGACGAAAACGTAAAGCCGTGAAAAAACTACCCAAATTAAAAATTATCTAAAACCAAAAACAAAATTAATAATTAAAAAGACTTAAAAAGAAGTCTAAAATAATATAAATAAAGATAAAAATCCAACAAAGATATTTTAAAACCTTTTATTAATTAAATATTTAATTTTAAATGCTAATTAAAGCCCTAAAATTAAATTTAACTAATTCAAATGTCAAAAATATGATTTTATTGAATAATCACTTAACTTATATTATTAGAAGACTAAAAAGTAATTTTCTAAAAATTAAAAGCTATTAAAACTATTTTTAAAACTCTAAAAATGATTAAAATTGATTAAAACCTAATTAAACTTGAAATAATTATAAAAATAAATCTAAAAGCTAGAAAATTATTCTAAAAATGGAAATAGTCCTAATTAATGATAAAGAATCTAAGAAAAATGAAAAAGAAAGAAAAATAAAATTTTGAAATTTAAATAATAAAATAATATTAAAATATTACTAAAAATAAAAAGTTAATAAAATTTTAAATAAAAAATTTCTAAAAATCCTAAATAATATAATTAAGAGAAAAACACAAATTATAGCTCCTAAACCTTTTTTAATAATTTTATAAAAATCTTTAAAGTTTATAAAAAACCTTAAAATAATATAAAATTAAAAATAAATGTTTTTGAAACCAAAATTAGATGTAAACCTCAAAAATATATTTTAAAAACTAAAAACTATTTTTTTTAGAAATAAAAACTCTTTTTGGTATTTTTTAATGATTTTCTAAAAAACGTCTATTAAATAAATTCTAATAAATAAACTAATAATGGGAAAAATATAATAAGTAGCTAGAAAAATCTATAAACTTAATAAGGTCCTAGGAAAAATCATAATAAGCAAAAACGAAGAGTAAATAAGCTGGAAAATGCAAAAATAAGCCACGGCTTATTAAATAAGCTAGAAACCAAAATTACCTTAAGTATTAAACCTTTCACGTTTATACACAAGATAAATGCTAGCACACTGGCAAGAGCCTTGAACCCTCCAACGAGAGGTCAGGGGTTCGAAGCCAGGCTAGTGGACTTTTTTGTTATTTATTTTTTTTATTTTTTTAAACTTTTTCAATCCAACTGGTGACCTTTTAACAAGCTAAATCCAATTCCACTTCCTTTTAAACACAAGATTAAGCTAGTTTGGAGATCAAAACGTGCCAGACTTTCAAATTTTCTGATGAACAATGGAAGTGCACACTTGTGCACTTCTTGATGCCAAGAGGGGCTTGGTTTGAGCTTATTTTGGTGGATTTCTTTTGGACAAAGGCACCCTTGTGCTTATTTAAGCACAAGGAGTCACTGAATAAGCAAATACAAGCACCTAGCAAGCAAATGATCAAAACAATGCACACAATCAGGCAAATGAGAGTTGCTGTGATGTTTCAGCAGGTCTGGGAACTTATGGGCTTATAACTTGCTCCCTAGTTAACTACAAAGCTTCAAACTAGGCACACACTCACTTCCAATAGCACCAAATCAATTACAAACCTTAAATCATGCAATCACTTCACAGATAATCAAGATTTAGTCATCAAAAATTCATGAAAAATAGACAGAATAGTGCTAAGCAGATTTCTAACACACTTTATCCTTTTTTATGCAACAATTAAGCTCAAAACTTCTTCCAAACTTACTACAAACTAACTAATAACCTAACACAATCCTATAATCCCTAGCTAACACCTTTTAATATCCAAATCAAAACATTGTGCCCTGCTTAAACCTATTGCCAAACACCTCTTTAAATTCTGGAAAACGTATTTTAACACACCAAAACCTTATGATCTCTACTCAAACTGACTCATCTACCATCTAACATGCATATCATCTAACAAGAACACAAATCAACCCATTATAACACTCTTGAGCAACCAATCACACAAGATCATATGAACAAGCAATTTTTCTGAAATTTGAACAAGGAAAAAGGTTTATACCTTAGGGCTTTACATCCAAAGCCCTAGAGGATGTAAATCCTCCTCCCTACCAGCCCGGGCTGGTGCTGAACACAAATCAACACTTCTTGTACACCTGTTTGAATCAAAATCAAAGGAAAAGAACAAGATATCAAGCAATATGATATTTCTTTGTTTACTTTTTTTCTTTTATACTTAATCTTCCAAAAACTTTTCCAAAACTCTTAACACGTTTTAATACTACTAAAATCACCAATAACACTGATTTCTTAACAACAAATACCTTGGACAGATTTCTTACCAAAAATCTTCCAAGTTTTCAAAACCTCAAAGTAACCTTGAACCTCAAAGTTACTTCACCAAATCAAATATGGAACTCAGTAACAAGCTTTACTACACACAACTTTTAAAAAACAACAAAAAGGAATTATACTTGAATTTCTCAAAAACCAACTTTTATTTCTTTTAAAAAGGAATTACAAGATAAAGCTTGAAACTGGAACAAGAGGATCACCACAGGTTGGGTCTCTCTTTATAGTACTCTAATGAACAATCTAGAACAGAAAAATGCAAACCCTAATCCTAAGAAACGTCCCAAAATACCCTTGAACGTTTTTGGTGCATTTTGTCCTTTCTTGATCTTGGCCGTTTGTTTTTGCTTTGAGAGTAAGCATTTCATCTTGGTGGTTGATATTGGACACGTCATAGAACTTGGGGACTAAGGTATGATGTGATTGGCTGAGAGGGAATTGGGGGTGGGGTCCTCAAGTGGTGGGATTGGGGTTTTTAGGAGTGGGAAGGCTTTCTGCACATGTGAATCACTCGTGTGTGGGTTTAATTGAGTTTTACCCAAGGGAAGGTCGGGGTAATTTCTGGGCTGTAAGAATGATAAACAGTAAACCTTTAGATCCGTTTTTAGGGGAAACTTAGTTGTTAGGCGCCATATTTGGTTTAAATGTTTGAAAATGCACAACATTGGCCCTTGTGGTTTGGAATTTTGGGCATATGAAGTTTTAAGCCCTAAAAACGTTTTCTCTTTGCAAATAAGTTTCATCCTTTGACAATTTTGGCACATACTTTCCACAAAGATGTTTCAAAGGTAATTTTTGTCATTTTGTGATTCTTCAAGGGCTGATCTTGTACTCTTTTGATCTTCAAAGGTCTTCACTTTAACTTTGACTTCATGAGGGACCATATTTGACAATTTTGATTTGTTGAGGGACTATTCTTGCCATTTCTTCAAAGTTGAAGGACCTTTTTGCAATTTTGACAAACTTAAGGGACCAAACTTGTAATTATTAATATACAAGGGTTTTAAGTGTCATTTCTTCATAGAATGAGGATCAATCTTGTTTTGTCTTCAAGTCTTCAAGGGTATTTGATGAAAATTCCATGATTAGGGCCCGGTTCATTGTACGGCTTCGTTTCTCGTGTTCGTTTTGCCTTGTATCTTGTGATCTTTTGTCTTTTTCACGATATCCATACCTAAAATACACAAGTAAACAAACACAAGCATATATATGGTATTTTATGACATTTTTATGCATTTAAAGCCCGAAAAGAACGATGAGATCATGTATAAATGCCATCTCATCATTACCTTTATATTGGTGGGTCGGATTGGTGGTGGTGGTGATGGGTCGGACGGACAGGTGGTGATGGGTGGGAAGGATTGGTGGTGCTCGTGTGCGAGTGTGGTGGTGGGAGGGAGTGGTGGTGATAGGAGTGGTGGGTTATGGTGATGGGAGTGGTGGGTTTGAGTGGTGGTGATGATTGCTGCTGCTGCTATAGCTCGATCGTCCGTTTTTTTTAACAGTGATGAATGAGATGAAGAGATAAGATACTATCTATTATTGAACCCTAGGGACGACATTCCCTTTGTAACCTAGGGACGACTTAGTCGTCCCTAGGATAATTATAAATACTTTTTTTTTCGTTTATTAATAATACTTAGGGACGACTTTGGAAACCTAGGGACGACTAAGTCGTCCCTAGGTGTATACCGGGAAAACTTATACCCAAAGCGGGTTATTTAAAATTTCACCAAAAATTTCAACTTTCCCAAAAAATTTGCTAAGTGTTGGAGGGTTTTTTTAGGGACGACTTTGTTTGATATTTAGGGACGACTAAGTCGTCCCTAGGTATTTTTCATACATTTAAAATACATTTTACCTTCTATGTAATAAACTTAATAATATAAATTAATAATAAAAATCAAAATAAATTATTATAATTAATATTAAAATATACGTTATACTTAGTTTGTAATAATTAATAACCGATGAGTCGATATGTTACGGTTATACGTTATAGGTTCAACCGATGAGTCCACATGTTACGGTTATACGTTATAGGTTCAACCGATGAATCCATATAGGTTCAACTGATGAATCCATATGTTACGGTTATACGTTATAGGTTCAACCGATGAGTCGATATGTTACGGTTATACGTTATAGGTTCAACCGATGAATCCATATGTTACGGTTATACGTTATAGGTTTAACCGATGAGTCCATATGTTAGGGTTATACGTTATAGGTTCAACCGATGAATCCATATGTTACGGTTATACGTTATAGGTTCAACCGATGAGTCGATATGTTACGGTTATACGTTATACGTTCAACCGATGAATCCATATGTTACGGTTATACGTTATAGGTTTAACCGATGAGTCCATATGTTAGGGTTATACGTTATAGGTTCAACCGATGAGTCCATATGTTACGGTTATACGTTATAGGTTCAACCGATGAGTCCATATGTTACGGTTATACGTTATAGGTTCAACCGATGAGTCCATATGTTACGGTTATACGTTATAGGTTCAACCGATGAATCCATATGTTACGGTTATACGTTATAGGTTCAACCGATGAATCCATATGTTACGGTTATACGTTATAGGTTCAACCGATGAGTCGATATGTTACGGTTATACGTTATAGGTTCAACCGATGAGTCCATATGCTAGGGTTATACGTTATAGGTTCAACCGATGAATCCATATGTTACGGTTATACGTTATAGGTTCAACCGATGAGTCCATATGTTACGGTTATACGTTATAGGTTCAACCGATGAGTCCATATGTTACGGTTATACGTTATAGGTTCAACCGATGAGTCCATATGTTACGGTTATACGTTATAGGTTCAACCGATGAGTCCATATGTTACGGTTATACGTTATAGGTTCAACCGATGAGTCCATATGTTACGGTTATACGTTATAGGTTCAATCGATGAGTCGATATGTTACGGTTATACGTTATAGGTTCAACCGATGAGTCCATATGTTACGGTTATACGTTATAGGTTCAACCGATGATTCCATATGTTAGGGTTATACGTTATAGGTTCAACCGATGAGTCGATATGTTACGGTTATACGTTATAGGTTCAACCGATGAATCCATATGTTACGGTTATACGTTATAGGTTTAACCGATGAGTCCATATGTTAGGGTTATACGTTATAGGTTCAACCGATGAATCCATATGTTACGGTTATACGTTATAGGTTCAACCGATGAGTCGATATGTTACGGTTATACGTTATAGGTTCAACCGATGAATCCATATGTTACGGTTATACGTTATAGGTTTAACCGATGAGTCCATATGTTAGGGTTATACGTTATAGGTTCAACCGATGAGTCCATATGTTACGGTTATACATTATAGGTTCAACCGATGAGTCCATATGTTACGGTTATACGTTATAGGTTCAACCGATGAGTCCATATGTTACGGTTATACGTTATAGGTTCAACCAATGAATCCATATGTTACGGTTATACGTTATAGGTTCAACCGATGAATCCATATGTTACGGTTATACGTTATAGGTTCAACCGATGAGTCGATATGTTACGGTTATACGTTATAGGTTCAACCGATGAGTCCATATGCTAGGGTTATACGTTATAGGTTCAACCGATGAATCCATATGTTACGGTTATACGTTATAGGTTCAACCGATGAGTCCATATGTTACGGTTATACGTTATAGGTTCAACCGATGAGTCCATATGTTACGGTTATACGTTATAGGTTCAACCGATGAGTCGATATGTTACGGTTATACGTTATAGGTTCAACCGATGAGTCCATATGTTACGGTTATACGTCATAGGTTCAACCGATGAGTCGATATGTTACGGTTATACGTTATAGGTTCAACCGATGATTCCATATGTTAGGGTTATACGTTATAGGTTCAACCGATGAGTTCATATGTTATGGTTATACGTTATAGGTTCAACCGATGAGTCCATATGTTACGGTTATACGTTATAGGTTCAACCGATGAGTCCATATGTTACGGTTATACGTTATAGGTTCAACCGATGAATCCATATGTTAGGGTTATACGTTATAGCTTCAACCGATGAGTCGATATGTTACGGTTATACGTTATAGGTTCAACCGATGAGTCGATATGTTACGGTTATACGTTATAGGTTCAACCGATGAGTCCATATGCTAGGGTTATACGTTATAGGTTCAACCGATGAGTCCATATGTTAGGGTTATACGTTATAGGTTCAACCGATGATTCCATATGTTATTATTGCTCTGAGGTGAACATTAAGCTAAAAATACTGAGCTTAAGCATGTTTAAGTGATCAAATATTGGCGGGAAATGTTGGCGGTAAATGCTGCCGGGAAAATGTTGGCGGGAAAGCTAGGGTCGATTAAGTCGTCCCTAAATGTGTCGACCCTAAATTTTTATCTTTATTTATGGTAGCTCTTATCCTCACAAACTCTTATCCTCTCATACCAAACTCACCACCACCACCACCCGATTTTGCATAAGATGGATCCGCTTGAAGCTTATAAGTGTACATGTAGAAAGGGATATATTGTGTTGAGACAGTCACATCAACCTCATAGCTTTGGTAAACTTTACTATGCATGTCCTCTTTCGAAGGTAAACAATCAAATGTTTTAGTTATGTAATACGTGTGATTATTAAAATGACATGTCATGTTATTTGTTTACTTTGTAACAGCCAAAAACAGATAATTATGGATGTAAATATTTTAAATGGAAGGATAATTTTGATCTCGAACTCTGTATAAGATCTTCCCCTGGATCTTCAACACCTCAAGGTTCACATCCAAGTTCTTCTACAGGTCATTCTCAATCTGCACCCATTGAGTGCTCTAATTGCAAGATCAAAGATCTAAAGATAAAGATGCTAGAGACAAGATTAGAAATGGAAAGGCATCCTGAAGACCACGCATGTCAATCGGCTGCAATACTTCATGAGCTTTTAAATGACATGGAAAATCTTAGCTTTGAGTAGTAATCTAATTGTTATTTTAATGTGTTAATTTGTATTTTATTATTATATGTTAATCTGTACGTTTAGTTTTAATTAGTTTGTGATGTGTTGTTTTTCTTATTTATGAATCTATTATCGTTGTATATATATATTTAATTAAGCGCGTGTTTAAATGTTAAATATATATCTAAAGTTTTTTTTAAATACGTATAAGTTTTTTTAAATAAATATATATATTTTTTAAATATGTATAAAGTTTTTTTAAATATGTATAAAGTTTTTTTTTAATATGTATAAAGTTATTTTTAAATATGTATAATTTTTTTTCTAAATATGTATAAAGTTATTTTTAACTATAATAAAGTTTTTTTTAAATAAAATAATTAAATTAATTTTAATTAATTTTAAATAAATACAAGTGACAAAAAAGGAAAAAATAAATTTTTCTTTCACCTAGGGACGACTAAGTCGTCCCTAGGTTACAAGGGCCCCCTTTTGTTTTAAACGTTTTTTAAAAAAATATTTATATTAATTTTAAATAATTTAAATAAATAAAAAAGATAAAAAAAACTGGTAAAATGTATTTACTTAACCTAGGGACGACTTAGTCGTCCCTAAGTTAAGTGGGTCCACTTCCATTTTAAACTTTTTAAATAAAAAATATTTATATTAATTTTAAATAAATAAAAAAGATTTAAAAACGGGGAAAATACATTTATTTAACCTAGGGACGATTTAGTCGTCCCTAGGATTTGTGGTCTCCACTTTGTCTCCACAGCCCCTTTGACCTAGTTTTTTACGTAAAAGTGATGGGTCCCCCTTAATCTAGGGACGACTAAGTCGACTCTAGAAAAAGGACGTCTCTAGGTTCATTATTGTTGTAGTGGACATAGTGGAGCTATCATTGTGTCTTGTAAAGTTAGATCAGAAGCATAACGTAACACTCGAGCTCACTCTTTTCAAGGTTGATCATAAAAGAGAGATCACGATAACTATGAATCCACTGCATTAACGTGTGATTCGCTTCGGGACTACAACCCTGCACATGCCTAGTTTTCTCTATAAATAATACAAGGTATAAACTACAAACAATTATGATCACACTCACTTATTTAAACTTAAGAAACCAACAATATCCATTATCTGGACCAGTACATTGAATTATAAATAAAAGCGATAAACTTATACGTACCTGTCGAAGATTCATGTTATCAAAAAATTCTGCAAAAAAAAATCAGTCGATTTAAAGTAAAAAACATAAAAGAGCAAGGCAACCTCAATATCTCAACTTTCAGTTGTGTATGATACAAATCATGTGTATCATTGTTTTGATAAATGACTAGTCAAATGTCTTTTAACTTTGTAGATTACATTTATGATCAGTTTGACTAAACATCGTAGTGTTCTTAGCATGTTAATATAAAAGAGTGGTTGACATACTTGGATACAGAATATGTGAATGAATCTAACGAATGGGCTAAAGGTTCACCTCCGGTATCAATTTATCCAATAATATATATCTGAATAAAGATCATAACTAACATGCCAAAAATTGAAAAAGTAGACAATATGTGTCTTGGATCATGCTGGTCTGGCCCTTTCCTAAATGTCCTAAACATGCCGATTATCACATACCATCAACTTTATAAATACCAGCAGATCTCCCTTTTTAAGTGTGTTACTTTTGTTGCAGAGTTGATGTTGGCGGGAGTGAAAATTCGACACCGTTTAACCGGTTTAGAGTTTTTTTTTAACATAGCATTAACCGGACACTGAAGGTTACTATTGAGATTGTATGAATGATGGAAAGATGAAGATGCATTAAAATGTGCCATTTCCTTCCCACAGTGTATCCAAATCATCCAACGATACTCTTTATATGAAAAGAACTATGAAACATTATATGACCTCATTTTCTCTTATTAGGTGAGAAAATATTTTAGTAAGAATTTATGGATCACAATTTTCATAGTTGGTGGCTAATTTGGATACTATTCTATTTCTCTCAATGACATTATGCATGTATTAACTTGAGTATTGAAACCGGAATTAGTTAGAGAATCAATCTTACCACCAATACATCCCCAAAGCTTTGTTTTATTTTAATCTCGCATGGTTCAGGTGTTTTGGGAGATAGCCTCCTGAGTTTTAGTCTCCACGCCACCAGGTTTAATTTTCACGTGGCTCGTTGCACGGGCGTTTGCCGCTTGTATTGCAGCGGCGTTGCTCTGTTCCATTGGTTTCTCTCCAGCTGATATTGCAGTTGCCTCCAGAGCTTCTCCAATTATAACTTGATCATCATCGCGAGTTTAAATCCTACATATTGATTAAAGTACTCATGGGATGCATATACTGTAATGGTACTATTATAAATAATCGACTTATAATTAGAATCAGCAAGTCGAGGAATCATGCCTTTAGTAACTACACGTGCATCTGCAAAACTGGTCATGTTATATCAGGACTTCATTACAATACCACTTGAGAGAAAATATTGTTGCATGATGGTTTTTGTGACTCAGGCTTATATGCTTTACCTACAGTGTATCATAACAGAATTAAAATGAGATCTAGCAACACACATCCTGTCCATATATTTTCTTTTTCATTTAGTTTCATTTAAATTGAGTACCGTGCTTGTTTGTAATTCTGAAGATCAAACATTAAAACACATGCCACCTAAAATTCTGAAGATAAAAAATTTATAGGATACATACGCTTTGTTCGTTTTGATATTTTAGAAATGTGGTTATCATCACACGTCGTTAAAAATTAATAACATGCCTACTTTCTAAATCACATTTACTAAAGGTCCAGATTATAACTAATGGAAACTTCTTTCAAAAAATGGAGAGTTCTAACTAAGGCAACCTATACTTAACCAATTGACATATAATTAGATGTTTCCACTATCAAACAGTAGACCGACCAGATATTCAAGTTGCTGATCTCTAACAATATTAATCAAGTTATGTATTAATTTTTTCTAAAACAAATGTACCATCCAAAATGAGAATTAGATGTACTTACTTTACTGGAATAACTGGCCGGTAGAGCACTATAAGGATGTTCTGGTTCAATGAAGGAGAACAGTAGGTTCATCAACTGTAACAATATATGGGTTATTGAAAAAAGATTAAACATATTATTTTGTATAATGGTTGGTAGAAACCTACTTAAAAGTTCGGCCCAATGAATTTACTGAAACTGATTTTGGCTGGGAGTCCTCCAAAGCATAACCAAATAATTCGGCTTCATTTAAAATTTATATATAGAAAAAGACCTACGCAAGATCGATCATTTTCCCATTTGCTCATCCTCAAATGTATTTTTAGGAGCATTCAGACTTTGATAACGACGACCACTGCGGTACTTTTCAGAAAAGGCAAGCTTTTCAAACAATTTCTCAAGTGTAGGCATGACATGCATGTTACATGCTTTACATCTCCCTGCATTCTGCAATGATATATGTAAGTTTAGGACGGTTGTTCGGTCCGGTGGCCACATTTTCAATCTTCCTTAACACCAAAAGACCGTCACCAAGAACTCTCTGTAAGAATTAGCATATAATACATGGAGAGCCTGATAATTCAAAGCCTGCACCAGCAACTCCACTTTGGAACACCAGAAAATGAAAAGGGTTATGAAAAGGTTTGGCGTGATACCACCACTATGAGTGAAAACAGCTACTTAATAACCACCATATAAGAAAGGTCAATGATAACTATAGTGTGAGTTGCAACTATTCCAGAATTCCCCCCTCTGTCGGGATACAACCAGATATTACAAACAACAAACTCAAAGCTCATCAAAAGAGGGCCAGATTAACATACATTATTGTATATGGTTAGTCGAGTTGGGTAATGAAATCAAACGATTTCAAATCAATATCAGTAACTTATAATTAAGGTAAAAATGTGCACGCAACCCAATACCCATACATTTTTCCCTTCTTTTAATATAAAATGTGTAACACCCCATTTTGGAAATGGAATCTTACGCATAATCATGACGTGTCATCAAAGCATACAAGGATAAATGTCTAAGCATTATCTGACCATAAAAGGGAAATACCGGAATCAAACATCAGTAACCCCAAAGTAGAGCTTATCACACACAAACATAAATACTGTAAAAGGAAAGGACGAAACAATGTCCAAAGCAACTGCATTAAAGTAAAGGAAATGCATAAAGTAAAGAAAGGCAGTAAAGCTTCCAATCCATATGCACGTACGTTTGAGATCTACGAGCGTCCCTGAGTACCTGCCGTTTTGGGAACATGAAAAGGAAAACGGCTGAGCAAGACGCTCAGTGCACGGATGTACAATATAGCATGAAATAGGATAAGCATGTAACATATAACAGCGGAAGACTAAGTTCTGAGTAAACTGGTTAAGTATTAAGAAAACTGGTTTTATAGTTTGAAAAACCTTATGTTTATCTTATGAAAACTGTTTTAACATAAATATACCATAGCCCATATAGGTCATGAAAAGGTCACGTGCATGAATACTTGGAGGGGTGACCTCATCATGCTGATTAGAGGGGATGCCTCTAATTAATGTACTGGTTTGGGTAGGAGGGATCAACTCCTTGTAAAGGATGCAAGGCACACACCACATTCACCATGAAATACTGAATAAAACATGTAACTAGGATGCACCCATACGCCCCACATGATATAATAATATGGCCAAAACTGAAAAGGGACGCCACGAGCAATCACTCCGCCGTGGGGAAGTCATAACATTGGTGCCTCCAATGTTATGGTTATGGTACCTCCATAACTAGGTGAAACTGGTCATGCTTGTATATGGCTATAGATTATGCTAATTAAACATAAGCAGTTCAAAACAATAAAACAAATACTGGGGAAAACAGTTGGCTGCATACGGGGAAATCCTAATAAGGAAAGAATGTCCATACTGAAAGGACGGGAATCCGTACCTCAAGTCCAGTGAATGAACGAAAGAAAGACTCCTACTTCTGGATCACTAACGCTACATGAATACACACGTGTATAAGTATCGATTCACTGATTACGTACTGGGTTTTATGTCCCGTCTTAGCTTACTTTGTATGTTTTAGGTCATGGTTTACTGTTTAAAGCCTTAAACTGTGTTTATCTTGTATTCTGCTTAATCTGATTAAGTATTACTGGTATTTCATGTATTATTATACTTACTGTGTAATAATAAGTAACTTTCCAAAAATAGCAAGTTTCCAAAAATAGAAAGTTTCCAAAAACAGAAAGTTACCAAAAATAGAAAGTTTCCAAAAATAGAAAGTTTCCAAAAATAGAAAGTTTCCAAAAATAGAAAGTTTCCAAAAATAGAAAGTTTCCAAAAATAGAATTTACTGCTTAAAATAGATTAGTTTCTAAAAATAGAAAGTTTCCAAAAATAGATCAGCTGCCTTAATTAAATAAGTTTCCATATATAGAAGGTTTCCATGATTAGATTAGCTGCCTGAAATAGATAGATTTCCATATATAGAAGGTTTCCATTAATAGATTAGTTGCCTTATTTAATTAAGTTTCTATAAATAGAAGTTTCCATATTTAGAATTAAGCTGGTTACATAAGCTAACATATAAGTCTAAGTGTTTATAAGCTTATTTCTTAAGTCATATGATATAGTGTATAGTTTAATTATTATTTCATGTATTTTAATTAAACTATAGGTTAAGCATTTTAATTAAAGTATAACATGTTTTAATTAAAATGGAATAAAATACTTAGGTTAAAATGTGTATTATTATGTATTAATAACATAACCTAAGTCATGTCTAAATTAATTAATTATAGGCATGTTTTAAATAATTAATTAATTATAACTTATAACATAAAATACTTAGGTTAAATTAACATCATGCTAAATTAATAATTAAAATAACCTAAGTCATGATTTAATTAATATCTCATGTTATTAATTAATTTATATCCTAAGTTCAATATTCATAAAAATTAACATGTAGCATAAATCATGATTTAACCAACGAACCATGAATCGGGCATGAACTCGACACCGTACCCCGAGCCAAACTCGGGGTACGTGTGCCCCCTTGCTGCCGTGGGTCCCACAAGCACCAACCAAGACCAAAAATGGTCTTGGTGGTGGCGGCAATAAGCAAACCGAACCCCCCCTCGGGTTGGTTATGCTAGGCGGCTAAAACAAACACCCTTTTATATCATCCTTTGATTTTAATTTACCCCAAAACATGTTAGATCAATGTTTAATTATCATGTTTTAATAAGAATAATAATAACATGTTCATGAAAATAATCAAAGATTTAAAAGAATTAAAAAGAAAGGTTTAGAATGATATACCAATACGTAGCTTGAAAGGGGATGAACAAACACGGTTTCTAGCACTTGTTTTTAATGTCAAAAATCAACAACACCCTCCTATGGTGTTGTTATGGGTGGCGGCACAAGAGAGGGCAAGGAGGAGGAGAGAAAACTTTTTAGGTTAAAATGCTATTTTGCTTGAAAGTGAAAAATGAAAAACATATTTACCATAACCCCCCTTTTCTTGTAAAAGTCCATGGGCTTGGCCCACCTTGGTTGTTGTGCCGTGGGTATGGGGGCCCCACATGGGGTACCCGTACCTTTTCTCGTGTCCCGATGTTTCGTGTTCGTTCGTGGTTAAACGTGTTCGTGTTTAAAATGTTTCTGTTTATTTTATCATGTCGTTTATCGTAATCTTAACGCTCGTAATTATATTATATGTATTTACGTAATTATTATAGTTCGTATTTTAAATGGTGATCATGATTTAATTATGTTCACGTGACATATTTATTAACTGTTTATCATGAGTTCGTACGTAATCGATACTTATCATGTCATACACGTATGCACTTGCTTGACTATTAGCACATGAATGTGATCAATACTAAATAAGGTAAGTTTTAATCTAGGACGTACGATCTTAAGGGCACTATTCATGGTAAAAGCATGCGGGTTTTACAATTCTTCCCCCCTAAAAAGAATAATTCGTCCCCGAATTATAGATAAAGCAAACTGGAAAGAAGTAACATACCCGAACTCAAAATATGAAGTGAGGGTAAGAAGCCCGGATAGACTCCTCTGTTTCCCATGTGGCTTCCCGCTCGATATGGTCCCTCCAAAGAATTTTGACGAATGGAATCGTCTTCCTTCTCATGACTCGTTCTTGCCTGTCAAGAACTCGTTCGGGTTCCTCTATAAAAGTGAGATCTTCACGTATCTGTTCCAGTGGATACTGAACCATGTGAAGGGGATGATACTTGTACCCTCTGAGTAAGGACACATGGAACGCGTTATGCACGTGCGAAAGCTGAGGAGGTAACGCCAATCGGTAAGATACTTCACCGATTCGTTCCATGATATCAAATGGTCCGATGAAACGAGGACTGAGTTTCCCTTTGATCCCGAAGCGTTTAACACCATGTGCCGGCGAAACCTTGAGGAAGACGTGATCTCCCACATTAAAATGTATGTCCCTACGATGCTTATCGGCGTAACTCTTCTGACGTGACCGTGCTTCCTGCAGCTTTTGCTTAGCTACTTCGATCTTCTCATTGGTCAATTCTATAATCTCTGGTCCTTCGAGTGTTCGCTCTCCCACTTGATCCCAGCAGATTGGAGCGCGACACTTTCTGCCATACAACATTTCGAAAGGAGCACATTTGATACTTGCGTGCCAGCTGTTGTTGTATGCAAACTCGACCAAACAGATGTAATCGTCCCAATCACCTGTCCATTCCAACGCACACGACCTTAACATATCTTCCAATGTCTGAATTGTTCGCTCCGACTGTCCGTCCGTTTGAGGATGAAAGGCCGTACTCAGCTTAAGTTGTGTACCCCAAGCTTTTTGCAGACCTTTCCAGAATCGCGACGTGAAACGAGGATCTCTGTCTGAGACGATGCTGGAGGGAGTACCGTGGAGTCTCATGATCTCCCTTCTGTAAGTATCTGCGAGTTTACTTACCGGATCTTCCTTGCGTATTGGTAAGAAATGAGCGGATTTGGTGAGTCGATCAACAATGACCCAAATAGCATCGTGCTTCTTCTTGGTAGGCGGAAGACCGGTAACAAAATCCATGGTGATTTTGTCCCACTTCCACTCTGGAATATCCAACGGTTGAAGGAGACCGCCCGATCGCTGATGCTCAATCTTAACCTGCTGGCAGGTAAGACATTTGGAAACATAAGTGGCTACATCCTGTTTCATACCACTCCACCAAAAGTGCTGTCTGATGTCATGGTACATTTTTGTCGACCCAGGATGTATAGAAAATGGGGAGCTGTGAGCTTCAGCTAACAATGCTTCCCGGAGTTCTTGATTGTCAGGAACACAAAGTCTCGTGCCCTGCCAAACGATACCGTCTGCGTCCATTCTGAATTCTGTCTGCTTCTCTAAATTCTGAATTATCGCCCAAATTTCTCCATCATCCTTCTGCTCTTCCTTGATCCTAGACAGTAACTCAGGTTCTACTCTAAGATTCGCCCTGTATCCGTGCTGCCCACGTACCATGATTTTGATGTCTAGCCGCTTCAAGTCTCTTATGTTTTGTTCCTTGATTCCAATGCCGTTGATCATTCCGGACTTTCTACTTAGTGCATCTGCTACTACGTTAGCTTTCCCGGGATGATACTGTAGGTTAATATCATAATCCTTCAACAGTTCCAACCATCTCCTTTGTCTCATGTTCAATTCTCGCTGTGTGAAGATATACTTCAAGCTCTTGTGATCCGTGAAAATGTCGCATGATTCTCCGTATAAGTAATGCCTCCATATTTTCAATGCGAACACCACTGCAGCAAGTTCCAGGTCATGCGTAGGGTAGTTTTCTTCATAGGGCTTAAGCTGCCGTGAAGCATACGCGATCACTTTCCCATGTTGCATGAGAACACAGCCCAGTCCCTTTCCCGATGCGTCGCTGTAGATCTGAAATCCACCTGTACCAGATGGGAGAGTAAGAATAGGTGCAGATACTAACTTCCGCTTTAGGTCTTCGAAGCTCTTCTCTCGTTCTTCTGTCCAGACGAATTTCTCTCCTTTTCGCATCAGTTTGGTGAGAGGTAGTGCCAAACGGGAAAAGTTCTCCACGAATCTGCGGTAATATCCAGCTAAGCCTAAAAAACTGCGGACTTCAGTCGCTGACGTTGGTCTTGGCCATTTAGTGATAGCCTCAACCTTCGCTGGATCCATAGTAATCCCTTCTGCTGATACAATGTGACCTAAGAATGCCACCTTGTTTAACCAGAACTCACACTTGAAGAATTTCGCATACAGCTGCTTTTGACGAAGAATCTGTAGTATCGTACGGAGATGGTCTTCGTGTTCCTCCGTGGACTTTGAGAAAATCAGGATGTCATCGATGAATACAATGACAAACTTATCAAGGAATTCGTGGAAGATTCTGTTCATCAGATCCATGAATACTGCTGGAGCATTAGTCAGGCCGAATGGCATGACTACAAACTCATAATGGCCATAGCGGGTACGAAAAGCAGTCTTGGCAATATCCTGCTCTTTAACCCTTAGCTGATGGTAGCCTGACCTTAGATCGATCTTTGAGAAGTGTTTGGCTCCTTGAAGTTGGTCAAACAGATCATCTATACGTGGCAGTGGATATCTATTGCGGATGGTAATCTTATTAAGTTCACGGTAGTCTATGCAAAGTCGCATGCTGCCGTCCTTCTTCTTAACGAACAAGACCGGTGCGCCCCATGGAGATGCGCTTGGTCTAATGAACCCTCGTTCAAGAAGTTCCTGTAGTTGGTCCTTCAGTTCTTTTAGCTCTATGGGAGCCATACGATACGGAGCCTTAGAGATTGGTTCAGCTCCTGGAACAAGGTCGATGTTGAACTCCACTTCTCGTGCAGGTGGTATGCCTGGAAGTTCAGCTGGGAAAACGTCTTGAAATTCCGAAACTACTGGTTGATCCTGAATCGATGGGGATTCAGCATCCATGTCATGAACCGTAGCTAGATAACCCTCGCAGCCATGTGACAGTAATGCACGTGCTTGCAAGGTAGATATGACTTGTACAGACCGTCCGGGTATGAACCTGTTATGAATGTACTCTGCTGCATTAATGTCTCCGAAGATCACCCGATATGAGTGGCAGTCTATGGTAGCATGGTGCTTGGATAGCCAGTCCATGCCGAGAATCATATCGAACTCAATCATGTCTAGGGGAAGTGCATCTACTGTACGAACTTTATCGTCAAACTCTAGAGGAAGACTCTTGTATACATGAGTTATTAATACAGAGTCCCTCAAAGGCGTGGAAATGGTAAGCCTATTTTCTAATGGCAAGGGAAGTGTCCTGATGTTCTTAGCATATGTAGTGGAAATAACTGAATGAGTGGCACCCGTGTCGAAAAGAACACATGCAGCTTGGCCGTACATATACAAAATTCCAGTAATGGTACCTGTAGATTTGTTTGCCTGATCACGAGATGTTGTGTAGACACGCCCAGTGGTAGGAGGCGGTTTAGTATCAGCATGACCCGAAGTACCCTCCATTTCACCCTTACGGCAATCTCTCATACGATGGCCAGGGAGGCCGCACTTGTAGCACGCGTCGGAATCACGACGACATGGGCCAGGGTGTCTGCGATGGCAAGTACTGCAAAGAGGATGAGTGAATCCTCCAGCAGGAGTCCTTGCTTGCTGAGGGCCTGCTGATGACAAAATGTGTTAAAAATAAAGTATATGCACGAGTATAAGACATATGCATCATAAGATGTTCACCAGTGTTAGCTGAACGGTTAGGCTGCGAACCCTTGTGGTTCTTGTCCTTCCCGTTACCGTGGTTCCTGGTAGAGATTAATAGTGTCAGCATGAGAGATATAACATGAAATCATAAGAAGATGCGTAAATAGTAGGACCTGCTGTTGTTGGAGTGTCCAGCGTTGTTACGGTAATTATCATTACCGCTACGCCTTTCCACAACAGAACGGTCGTTAGTGTGACCGTTTCCTTTGGGCTGATGAGGCTGCTGCTGAGTAGCCGGCTGAGACCGGTCCCCAATTTTCTGCCTGGAAGATACAGTTTAAGAGATGATTATAGAACATATCATGATAGGATGCGGTCTGGTTATCGATAGAACACGATATGTTTACCTCTTGTCGGGTCTTTCAGCTTCCCCGAACTCATCTCGTTCCTGCAACATCTCTAGCTTCCTTGCTGCGTCGGCCACTTGTGCTACTGTATTGAACGTAGCACATACCAGATTGTTCGCGACCGAGGTGCGAAGTGCCCACCTAAAGTGGTGTGCCTGCTCCTCAGGAGTACCAGCTGCTGCTCCCAGAAAACCAGCTAAGCGAAGAAAGCGCTGCATGAATTCGTTGCTATTCTCGCCCGCTCTCTGACGTATCCCGTGGTACTCTCGCTTGAGCTTGTCCTGCTCTGCCTTTGGAAAGAACTGCTCCATCACTCTCTCCTTGAATTGGGCCCATGTCAAACCAGCGACCCAATCATCACCTCCTTCCGACTGCGTCAAGGCTAGCCACCAGTTGAGTACATCGCCTTCAAACCGGTAGCATGCCAATCTCGCCTTGAATGCGGGGTCACATCCCATAGCATTGAAAATCTTCTCGATGTGAGTCAACCAGCTTTCAGCATCGCTGGGGCTATCAGTCTTTTCAAAAGCTCTAGGACGGAGCTTGTTGAATCTTTCCAACCACACTGTTAGTATCACTGGGGGAGGAGGAGGAGGAGGTGCCTGATTCTGCTGCTGCTGATTGTTGGCAGCTTGGACTTCAGCACGAATGTCATTCCTCAGTTGAGGAAGCAAGGCTTGCATGGCAGCCTGAATTGCAGCATTGAGCTGCTCTTGCTCGCGTGTGAGAACCATCTGACAGTATAACATAAAGCATATGATTAACAGTTCAAAACATAAAATATATATTATATATATACATGAAAAAAAATTATACCAAAAATTTCACGAGAAAAATTTTATGCAAGAAAATCATTGTATGAATGCATGATGCAGTTTTATGAAAACTTTTGATGCTCGAGAGTGAACGCCTCTGGTCAGTTCACTCAAAATAAAAGACATATCGAGGGGACGCCTATGGGTCGGTCCCAAATCTAAAAGTTTCGATAAAACACATGCGACTAAATAGGGCCAGTCCTGTACCAACCATTACTTAGTCAAAAACCCTGTAACAATGACATGTATATGTATGCTTAAAAATGATGAATGCATGAAAACAACTGTCAGTTCTAGGAAGACCGTAGTGACTACCCACTAATCACAGGTCATATTTGAGAGCCTACAGGTCGAAATCTTGGCTCTGATACCATAATTGTAACACCCCATTTTGGAAATGGAATCTTACGCATAATCATGGCGTGTCATCAAAGCATACAAGGATAAATGTCGAAGCATTATCTGACCATAAAAGGGAAATACCGGAATCAAACATCGGTAACCCCAAAGTAGAGCTCATCACATACAAACATAAATACTGTAAAAGGAAAGGACGAAACAATGTCCAAAGCAACTGCATTAAAGTAAAGGAAATGCATAAAGTAAAGAAAGGCAGTAAAGCTTCCAATCCATATGCACGTACGTTTGAGATCTACGAGCGTCCCTGAGTACCTGCCGTTTTGGGAACATGAAAAGGAAAACGGCTGAGCAAGACGCTCAGTGCACGGATGTACAATATAGCATGAAATAGGATAAGCATGTAACATATAACAGCGGAAGACTAAGTTCTGAGTAAACTGGTTAAGTATTAAGAAAACTGGTTTTATAGTTTGAAAAGCCTTATGTTTATCTTATGAAAACTGTTTTAACATAAATATACCATAGCCCATATAGGTCATGAAAAGGTCACGTGCATGAATACTTGGAGGGGTGACCTCATCATGCTGATGAGAGGGGATGCCTCTAACTAATGTACTGGTTTGGGTAGGAGGGATCAACTCCTTGTGAAGGATGCAAGGCACACACCACATTCACCATGAAATACTGAATAAAACATGTAACTAGGATGCACCCATACGCCCCACATGATATAATAATATGGCCAAAACTGAAAAGGGACGCCACGAGTAATCACTCCACCGTGGGGAAGTCATAACATTGGTGCCTCCAATGTTATGGTTATGGTACCTCCATAACTAGGTGAAACTGGTCATGCTTGTATATGGCTATAGATTATGCTAATTAAACATAAGTAGTTCAAAACAATAAAACAAATACTGGGGAAAACAGTTGGCTGCATACGGGGAAATCCTAATAAGGAAAGAATGTCCATACTGAAAGGACGGGAATCCGTACCTCAAGTCCAGTGAATGAACGGAAGAAAGACTCCTACTTCTGGATCACTAACGCTACATGAATACACACGTGTATAAGTATCGATTCACTGATTACGTACTGGGTTTTATGTCCCGTCTTAGCTTACTTTGTATGTTTTAGGTCATGGTTTACTGTTTAAAGCCTTAAACTGTGTTTATCTTGTGTTCTGATTAATCTGATTAAGTATTACTGGTATTTCATGTATTATTATACTTACTGTGTAATAATAAGTAACTTTCCAAAAATAGCAGGTTTCCAAAAATAGAAAGTTTCCAAAAATAGAAAGTTACCAAAAATAGAAAGTTTCCAAAAATAGAAAGTTTCCAAAAATAGAAAGTTTCCAAAAATAGAAAGTTTCCAAAAATAGAAAGTTTCGAAAAATAGAATTTACTGCTTAAAATAGATTAGTTTCTAAAAATAGAAAGTTTCTAAAAATAGATCAGCTGCCTTAATTAAATAAGTTTCCATATATAGAAGGTTTCCATGATTAGATTAGCTGCCTGAAATAGATAGATTTCCATATATAGAAGGTTTCCATTAATAGATTAGTTGCCTTATTTAATTAAGTTTCTATAAATAGAAGTTTCCATATTTAGAATTAAGCTGGTTACATAAGCTAACATATAAGTCTAAGTGTTTATAAGCTTATTTTCTTAAGTCATATGATATAGTGTATAGTTTAATTATTATTTCATGTATTTTAATTAAACTATAGGTTAAGCATTTTAATTAAAGTATAACATGTTTTAATTAAAATGAAATAAAATATTTAGGTTAAAATGTGTATTATTATGTATTAATAACATAACCTAAGTCATGTCTAAATTAATTAATTATAGGCATGTTTTAAATAATTAATTAATTATAACTTATAACATAAAATACTTAGGTTAAATTAACATCATGCTAAATTAATAATTAAAATAACCTAAGTCATGATTTAATTAATATCTCATGTTATTAATTAATTTATATCCTAAGTTCAATATTCATAAAAATTAACATGTAGCATAAATCATGATTTAACCAACGAACCATGAATCGGACATGAACTAGACACCGTACCCCGAGCCAAACTCGGGGTACGTGTGCCCCCTTGCTGCCGTGGGTCCCACAAGCACCAACCAAGACCAAAAATGGTCTTGGTGGTGGCGGCAATAAGCAAACCGAACCCCCCCTCGGGTTGGTTATGCTAGGCGGCTAAAACAAACACCCTTTTATATCATCCTTTGATTTTAATTTACCCCAAAACATGTTAGATCAATGTTTAATTATCATGTTTTAATAAGAATAATAATAACATGTTCATGAAAATAATCAAAGATTTAAAAGAATTAAAAAGAAAGGTTTAGAATGATATACCAATACGTAGCTTGAAAGGGGATGAACAAACATGGTTTCTAGCACTTGTTTTTAATGTCAAAAATCAGCAACACCCTCCTATGGTGTTGTTATGGGTGGCGGCACAAGAGAGAGCAAAGAGGAGGAGAGAAAACTTTTTAGGTTAAAATGCTATTTTGCTTGAAAGTGAAAAATGAAAAACATATTTACCATAACCCCCCTTTTCTTGTAAAAGTCCATGGGCTTGGCCCACCTTGGTTGTTGTGCCGTGGGTATGGGGGCCCCACATGGGGTACCCGTACCTTTTCTCGTGTCCCGATGTTTCGTGTTCGTTCGTGGTTAAACGTGTTCGTGTTTAAAATGTTTCTGTTTATTTTATCATGTCGTTTATCGTAATCTTAACGCTCGTAATTATATTATATGTATTTACGTAATTATTATAGTTCGTATTTTAAATGGTGATCATGATTTAATTATGTTCACGTGACATATTTATTAACTGTTTATCATGAGTTCGTACGTAATCGATACTTATCATGTCATACACGTATGCACTTGCTTGACTATTAGCACATGAATGTGATCAATACTAAATAAGGTAAGTTTTAATCTAGGACGTACGATCTTAAGGGCACTATTCATGGTAAAAGCATGCGGGTTTTACAAAATGACATAGAGATTTGTTTAGCTAAAACCTTATTTACGGACGTACCTTAAAGCTTATTTTGTAATAAGGCACCTACAAATATCTTTTTGGAGGATAAGATGTACATGTATTAATAAGCTTAATAATCCCTTCACATGGGGATTTTGTCGGAGTTTGAATCACAAAAACTATATATAGCTATTATATTACACGATGGAGAAGGCGTTATCATGTCAAACATTATCGCCATATTTCGTTTATACATAATCTAATACAAAATGTCTCGATTCCACATATGGGCGAGAACTTTTTATTCGTTCATTTATACTAAGACAAAGCAGGCAAAATTAAAACTTTACCAGATTGCATCCAGATCGTCCTTACTTTCACATAGCGGTGGTTCTTGTTGTTGTCCGTTTTCATAGCATTCGTTTAATTTCATGGTAAGTCACGCTAAAAATTCCAACCTTATATGATAGTTCTGTTATGTATCTTGTCTCTCTTGATGTATCCAGGTTATGGTTATAAGCTGTGAGGCCTGCTTTCTTGAGTTTCAAAATCTGCTACTTTCCTATCATTCCCGAAGTATAATAAGCCTCCATTCGAATACCCCTGTAATTTAGTACAATGATTATGAGCTCTGATTTTGACTGATTAGCCAATTATAGGTTATATATAAGATATAAAATCTCTTGTCAATCCACAGTTAACATACTTGTATTCTTACCAGAAAAAAAACCTTTATCAGTTAATAAGATAGTGTACTAATTAAGCTTAAGTTTAAAAAAATGAGTCTGTATTCTTTCTTATGGTATCTCTCCATGTTGTTCTTATGCAAAAGCGAATGTGGGAAAAGCAATAACATGTTTCTGAGTAAACTCAATCTGACCCATTAATATTGAACATACAAATGACTAATGTTACCCTGGTCTCGTTTTGACTTGTTACCAGACCCACACATCATGCCACCAACCTGTGTGATTCAATTAATAACATATAACTTAAAAAACCCTAAAGATCGACAAATGTAAGATTTACAACTGTCAAAATAGTAAAATCACAACTGTCAATGTCAATTAATAACATAAAACATAAGAAAAAAAGTGAGAAATTTATATTTGTTTAACCTACTAAATTTACATGAACTGTGATCATATATGATTAGTATTTAATTAGTTACATAAATTAATATGCCAAAGATCATAAGAAATGGTTATGAGTATGGTGAGAATATACTCGATGGATTTTAAATCACCGGTACTATGTGAAACTATACATGCACAAATAATGATTTAAACACATTCACTTGTATAATTCTTCGCTTAACTTTTCATTGATGTAATCACAACATCTTAGCAGGCAAGCAATGATCTTTTTCATTCGAATAAGGGTCAATTCCATTCGTAACCTGTCCAACGGGCGGGTTCGGTTCATAAACCCTCTTTTGAAACATTGTTTATCAATTAGTCCTATTGGTTTCCAAGTTTGTCAAACAAAGATCCATCAGTGTGAGATTACTGTTTTCTCATCTACATAGTCGACGAGCTTGTTATTTAAACATTGTGTAAAAAGTTTAGTAAAGAACAATCAATTACAAACTTACAGAATTCTTTACTTAACTTATAAATTGTGTAGCCGACATCACAGATGGGTGGGCTTATTGTAACTATTCTCGTGGACCTCAATTTAATCTGTGTAAGTGACATCATTGGGCAGCCTTTATTTGTGAATATTGTGTAAAAATTTGAAGTAAAAAATCTAATTCAAGCATACAGATTCATTTATTGAACCTATTAAATTATGTAGGCGATATCACTAACGGGTGTGCTTGCTTTATCTATATTCACAGACCTCTAATTTAAATTGTATAGGCGACATCATAGATAAGCGGAACGAAAATCTGAAATAAAAATGCCTGAATGGGAGTAAGGAATGGCTATAACTAAACTAAATGATTACAACTAAACGTGTTTTAATGTACAACGCTATAAAATAAAAGTCATTTACTTAAAAGTATTTTCTTACTCATTTATAAATTCTCGTTATATAAGTATGCAAAATAACAAAAAACTTGCATCCTTTGCTTGCTAAATAAAAGAGTCATTAAAATGTTTACATTTTTCTAAGTAAAGATTAACTTTCAATGATCCTTTTATTACTTAGTTTTTTCTTTCTAGCATGAGTTAATGAAAAATAACTTTTATTGACTCCTTTTAGTATGAATTTATAAGTATAAACTTTTTACGACTCTTCTTATTATTTTTTTGCATTTAATTAGTTAGCGAATTTGTAATCTTTTTTGAATTTTACTGTGTAATTCAAGTTAGAAAGAAACAAAAAGAAGTTGTCTTGTTAATTAATTTCTAGATATGTGCTTGTTAATTATCAACTTTTAGAAGTTAGTGGCTAACTCTCCATTAATTTCTAGAAGTTGCCTTGTTAATTGTACTCTCTTCATCCTAATTTTATTATCCAACAATAAAAACACACAATTTAAGAAATATGTATGTATTACTGATTTTTCTCTCTTACTTTTTACCTTTTATCGTAATAATATTTTTACCCTTGGCTAATTAACTAAAATCATTTTCAAAGTTTGTGATGATAAATGTTAATATAAACAATATAATAAACTTGATCAAACATTTCTATCTATTTTTAATTGCGGATAATTAAAATAATAAAAACATGACTAATATATTATAACATAATGAGTATAAAAGATAGACACGGATGGATTGTCATATTTCTTATGATTCTTGATGTGAAGATCTTGTGAAAGCATTTTTCTGTTCAAACATTAATAATGTTGTTAATAGAATGATATATGCGAATATGATGTATCTATACAAAAAAAAATTTTCGAATCGAGAATATAAAATCTAATGGAGTGAAGCTTCAAAATGTCCCATTTCGTTTAGCTTAGCATACACCTTTCATACACTCATAACGTGATGTCACTGATGTAAGTAGAAAGTTAGGATTATCTAATGCAAATCAACATAGAATGATCAAGTAATAGTCCAAATTTAGAAAGTCAACAAAAGTGGCAAATGTAAAAATTTAAATTTTGACTACGAACAGGTTGGAATTTTGAGTTTTAGCAAATGTGAAAGTACAACCCTTGATGGATAATGCACAACCATCACTCTATTTTTAGCTGTATTTAAACTTCATATTTTTTGTTTACGTAAATGCTCATACAAGAAATGACAAGGTAGAATCATATGGTTTTGCTTTTTTTTTATTCTAAGGTAAGTCAGTGTGAGTGCTAAGGTCAATGAGTCCATTTTTGGCAAGAAACACATATCTTAATGCTGATAAACTAATCTAAATGATATTGAGAAAAAAAAAACTAATCTTAATGTTAAAAAAAGTAATCTTAATGATGTTGACAAAGTGTGAAAATGCAGATTTTGATAACCAAAAATCTTGAATTTAACTGAACTTCCTGAAAGTTGACAATGAATGGGATATTATCCCACTTTGTAGTCAGCGTATGAATTTCTCACGCGGATCTACTTCTAGTTACATAATCCGTCTAACGGGCGGGTTCGGTTCATAAACCTTTTCTTAAAACAACGTTTGTCGATCCGTTATATCGGTTGGCAATAAGCTTTCCGAGTTATACAACTGTTTTTGTTAAAATCATGGTTTCATAATTTACGAAATCAATCAAACATATTAAGTTGTTCATTTGACTTTATAAATCCAAAATTTTTAGAGTTTTCTATAGTAGATCCCATGTAAACATATTATTAATCATGTAACTATATTTCATATTATTAAGCATTGAATTATATATTTGTTAATTCAAGGATTAATTAGTTGATATATGGTCAAATACGAAAACGACCAAGGGTTGAAAGATGCCTAAGTTGTATCAAACGAACTCATGCTTGCATCTGGTTGGGATATTGCGAACTCTATATTATGCATATATGCTTATTAAAGAAAAATGCATCAGGTACTTTATATACGAATATCCAAATAGCATAAAACACAATTCATAACGCAATCAAAATAAAGGACGATAATCTAAACGAAAGGCCCAACTAAACAAAAAAATAAAATAAGAAATTCTGGACACGAGCTTTTTCTTGGATGTCAACCTTATATTTGCCGCAATTAGGACCGGTGGCCAGTCATTACACACTTCTTGCCTTTAATTTTTGTAGAAGTAGGCATTCTTTAGTCTTTTGTGGTCGCTGCCCTTACTACATGTAGGTTCACAAGCCAATATTTCATCATTGTCTTCACATGTTTGTGACAAATCAAATAATGCATGGATGAACTTTATTTCCCATAATTGGGTTGATTTTCCATTTCCTGCTTTTTCCGCATCTGCTTTTTCTAATCATTCTTTTTGCACCATAGTGTATGAACCCCACCTGATTCTATACATTTAAGCAACTTGTCTAGGTGAGATTAGGTACATGTTGATCCATGTTAGAAAGGGTCTGACTAAATATTCAAATAATGGCGCAATATATTGAAAAGCCATAGTATTAAAAATCTAAAATATACAACCATGTATTATAAATTTTAGGCCTATACACCACAAAAAACATATCAGATGACCAAACACCAGTTAAAAAGTTCTAATCACGAAACACTCCAAGTAATTAGACATGCATGTAGCCTTTTTTTATAAATCAAAGAATTAGTTTGAAGGGCTTAATAAGAAAGCTCCAACCTGGTTTATTGCATACACCCACTTTCTGAAGTCAAAACACAATAAACATATATTAAAATGTTTCCCAGCGTTCTTCCAATGTATGTTCTCCTGTGTCCTCTAACATCAGCCTCAACCTTCACACCACCAAGCGATATTCATATAAACTTCGTACCTAAAGTAGCAGATCTAGATGACGCCTCAAACTGCTATATCGTTCATTACAAAATAGCAAGTGTGGGCAATGTCCTAAATCTAAAATTTAAGACATATCAATATTAATAACTAATACAATTACATAAATAGAACCTGGAAACTTGCAGAAGATGGAATAAGAGCAAGTATTTGAGTTTTGACTCTCGCCATGCAGCCATTGACAATAATATTGACGTGTTCACGGCGTCCAGTGAAAGTTTATGGACTTAAAATTAATAGTCGTGAGATAGGATCGAACTCGGGATCACGGGATTGCACACATAATGTAAAGGGTTAATTTATTTATTAAATATATTTTATATATATTTATTAAATCAAACCAAAGCTTAACTAACAATCGTTAATAAATAATAGTTAAGTTATAACGACCGTTATGGAATTAAATAGAAGCTAAAAGAAGGAAAACGGAAAAGTTCTAGAAGCCCTAATTGGGCTTAATGGGGCGTCGGCCTAAAGGGGGAAAAAGGAAGGAGGAAAGATTTTCTTTCCTAATTTGTGTTTTACTTGGAGACCAAGTTTTGTCAAGTCTATATAAACACCTAAAAGCCTTCATAATTTTTGTCCCATCTTTCTCCCTCTCTTCTTGCGATCGCCGGCCACCACCACCTTAGGGTTTTCGGTTGGTTTTCGATTTAGCTAAATATCTAGTCCTAATCCCTCTCTAGGGTTATTGGGTAGATAATCCATAAGCGTTGAAGCTCGGTTTGTTCGTGCTAGACTCACGGTTAACTCGCCGTATTACGTGTGTACAAGAGCGTGATATAATCTTCCTTTAGATTATATTCTTGGTGGTGTTTGTGATAAACCCTAGTTGCCGTTTGCTCCGTCGTCTTGTGGATCTTGCTAGGATAAAGGTATGTAACCCTAATCTTGATTAATATAATTGTGTTAAATTAATGATCTTGTTAATCGCTTCCGCTATGCGCTTTTTGATCCATATTAGGGTTTTAAATAATTGTTATGAACTCTATAAACCAACAGTGGCATCGAGAGCCGTTTTAACATGATTATAGTTATCAAGATCTAAAGTTTTTTTTAACTAATATTGATTTGTGTTAAAATTACATGTTGTTTTTTAGGTTTTATAAAAATTGGGGTTTTGTTTTTTTATTATTTTTAAAATCGGCTATGCCGGATTTTTTTATTTAAAATTTTTTTTTTTTGTAAACCCTAAAATTACATGGTAATTAACTTTAGATGTATGCATGAATTAATTGTTATGTCATGCGTGGTTACGATCCGTAGTGATTTCATTAATTGTTAAGTGATTTGGGTGGAATTTTGATGAATTGCATGATTAATTGTTATGTTATGTAAATTCATGTTTCGATCCATAGAGATTTAATTGTTAAGATATGTGGGAGATCCGTGATGAACATGCATGTTTTTCATGGACATATGATTTTATGTGGTAATTGTTACGTGTTTTGCTACATGCTTTATTTGATCCAATAAATCTAAAATTAGGGAAGACTTTTATATGAATATAAAAACCTAGATTTGATATTATTTATTGAATAAATCGTATGCATGTGGCTATTTGATTTATTTATTGCACATATAAATTGTTATTATGTGTTTATGATTTAGTTTTTTTTTGTACCTACTTGTTTTCATACGTTTTTGTTTTGATTGTATGTTGTAAACAAGGGTAATTTTTTACAAGAAAAATTAATGTGGACTAAATCATATTAAATAAATGAATTGTTTTGAGATCTAAATTACATATGATTTGCGTTGATTAGAATTGCAATAGCAACTTAACGGCCTACTCAATTTTGACAAACTATAAAGTGGGTATAACGCACCGCTGGTCTTGTATCCGGTTAAGGAAGGAGGTGTTATGCTTCAGCGTTGACCAAATTCCCGGCTCGCCTGTGCGTCAAATTGGTATTACCTACGGTTGTTATTGGTACAATTCTTTAAGGTTGATTTAACTACATTAATTCACATCCGAAACATAATGAATAAGGTTATTGCTTTGTGCTATAACTAAGTTCTAGAAAAAGTACGATGTGAATTTAGTTGTGTGTAAAATCTTTAATTGGTTTAACCAATACCTCAACTTGCAAGTATATGATGAACTTTTAGTCTCAACAAAAAGTTTACTAAACGTTTTATTAAACTTATGTTATGGAGATGTATGCATGCTTCTCCATACATGATTTTGACACCAAAATCTATACCCTAAAAATTTAAGTCATATGCCCTCTAATTGATGAACACTTGAAGTTACAATTGTCGTCATATAAGATATCGGACGATGTTGTAATGGAGAGAAAACTTCATGACTCAATAAGATTGCACATGAAGGTTTTACGTTCTTTAGATTAGTCGACTTAATTGAGTTACTCAGTGAGATCTGGAAACTTAAGGCATAAAGAAGGGATGAAACATGTTTACAATGCAAAATGACTTTTGGCAATGTAAATCCCTTAAATGTCTATAAATTGCAAATTTGTTTGTCAATTATTGTTCGACAAGTTACCATCTTGAATACTTTCATTGCTAGCAGATCAACTGATGTGATGAAATTATGTCAATTTGGATTCTAGTTTTCAAGGAAAATACTATGGTTATTATTACCGGGGTAATTTTATTTTCTTGAATGGTATTATCGAAAATACTAGAATTGAATTTTGTAAATTCTTTTGCAAATGTATTAATGCAACGTTACACCGTAAACATGGTTTATTCATTTATTGATCTACAAACCATATGGTTGAGGATAGAGTCAATTTACAAATGAAAGATAAACATAAAACTCTTTTTCATGAGTAAAGAAGGAGTAATAAGGATTTTAGAAATGTCAAATTCAAATCCGTAACTCATAGCAAATTTTAATAGTTAAGAAAAGTGCATATTTTGAGTTATTAAAAGTTACCGTTAATTGGTTATAAGGCAAACTAGCATATTTGTCTAGTAGTTGTGCTTTGACCATTTATAGGCACTACATACCATTTTAGGGTTGGTAGACCTATTAAGGAAGAAATTGCATGTCAAATCTTTAAAGTTAAAAAGCATTTGATGGGTAAGTCATCATTTACGAAGTAGAGTACACTCTTAAGCACTATAAGTAATTGTTGCGAATGTGTTTTTTCAAAAGTGTAAGAAAGTAAACACAACACTAATTATTTTCATCGATTATGAAACATTTTCAATGTTGTCAAGTTCAGTGGGAGAATTGTGTTGTATTACTGATTTTGAGTCTATTAAAAACATTCTCTAAGTCAGTGGGAGTTACAAGTTTTGTTTTCTTGGTAATAACCCATGTTATCTTTAGTATGTCCTAAGATAATTACTTTCGAATTGTTGACACTAATATCTTCAAAGATAGTTATGTACTGATTCTTGTTGATTAAGTGGTTCTACATCTACTTGTAAAAGCTACTATATGTGGCACAATCATATTTTGTATAGACGAACGTTAGACGTGATGTTTATCTTATATATGAGGTTGTTCCATGCACAAGTGGGAGAAATGAACATTGTGTGCAAGAAACAACTCATAAAGATATGATTCTCTTGTTTTTAAGATAAGAGACTAACAATCTAATTAATATTTAGATCATGTGTCAATATGATTAAAAGACTACTTAAAAGTATATATATCATTCACTTTAAGAAACACTTGTTGTTTTGATTTAGTCATGTAAGAGCTTGGACTAAATTGTAAACTAAAGGGTAAAATATCCACATGTCGTAAGATCGGGCGTGGAATGTTTTGAAGTTTCTTAAAATGGACTAATTCCTGGAATGACATATGATACATAGAGTAATCTTATACTACTAATGAAACCTAGTGGTGTTCATATAATAGTATATGATTGAATTAACTTGAAAAGATGAATGAAACCTAGTGGTGTTCATGATTTACTTTAGTTATACATGTTTATGATTTATTGAATAAAGTCACAAACATAAAGTCTTGGAAGACGTATAATATAAAGTAAGACGTTAATGTATTGTCTCTATTTCACTAAAGACATATACATGTAACGTGTAATGGACTTATAACTTTTATGAAGTGACTTTGTATTAAAAGTACTTGAGTTATAAAGCATGCAAAATAGTTAGGAAATCTATTATACCATTAAGATGATTTAGTTGGTATATAGGTAAGCCTAAAGATATATATTTATCTTAAATATTGTTAAGATTGACTTACAATATTTACCTAAATGAAATACATCATTGTTATGGTATGTTCATTAGGAGAATCAAAATTCTCAATATGATGGTGATGTTTGATTCAAGATAACTATATCTTCCTTTATTCCAAAAGAAATCAAGGTTCGAAAGTTGAGTATGACTTGAGCTAAGAAGATTAATAAGGTACCATTATATATGGAATGTGATGAATCACGTTATATCTTAAATGAAGTTCGGATTTTGCTAAACTACTTATGAAGTGGATTGTTTAGAAAATAAAGAGTATGGAACTGTCATTGTGTTTTGTAATGTCCCATATAGATAACGTTGGAGTGTTGATCTATTTGCTATGTATTTAAAGAGTAATTTTAAGTTACTAAAAGCAAGTGGGAGTTTTGATCTTGAACGATAAAATTACAAGATACATGATCTTCTAAAATACACTAGTAATTATCACGAGGTAGGCGTGTAAATGCTAAACCTCAAGATAAAGGAATTTATGTCATAGGTCCGTAAGGATATCTCGGATATGCGATTTATATGCTGAGAATTATGAGTTACAAATAAGTGTTATGATTTATTACCAAATATTGTTTTGGGTAAACTACTCATACTATGATTGTTATAGATGTTGTCCAACAAGATAATCAAATTTCGGTTTTGGGTTATCTTAAATAGTTTGACTAGAAATTGAAGATAAGTTTCGTCAAAGGAAGAAAAACGCCAATTGTAGTGGTTTAATCTTTGTGTCGAAACTATATGGACAAAATTGTACACATATTTAATGTATGTATTGTGAAAAGATTATTAGTCACATTTAAGTAATTAATTGTGATTGAGTATTCTTTCCTAAATACATTAAATATATAAAGATTTTGATGGTCATATTTTAATTGACAAATTTGGATATGAATGAACTATTTCTTGAATGACTACTTGAGAAAGGACTTAAGTAATCGAAATGAGTTTATTACTTCAAAATATAAATCTTTGTAAAAGTACAAAATGCAATTATCCATGAATGGGTAAAAGCATTCATTTAGGAGATTATTCTTATGTTTAATTTGAAATCCAAGATTAGATTTAAATTTGAATAAGATAATTTATGAGTATTCTTAAAAGCTAGTGGGAGTATTATGGTTATTTTCTTAAATTATATGTGTCAAATAGACATGTAAGAAAGTAAGATTTCATTCAAATTAAATGTTGATTTGGTTTAGATTTGAGATGAAACTTTACTTTGAAGATTTAGGAAATAAGATATACATAACCTTGGGACAAATAAATTTATTTATTTATGCGGTGGAAATACAACGTAATATGCCATGTAGTAAGTTTACATGGATATTTAGGACATGAAGAAATCTAAATCTGGTTTGAGAAATTTTCATGTGTGTCGTGTTGTATTCATATCATGCTTAAAATACATGATGATTTGAATATATTAATCTATTTAAGAAGTTATTAGATAACTTGTGTAATGAATATTCTGAAGGAATATGTTTGGAAATAGAATAACATCCTAAATCTTGGATCGGCTTCCATATTCTATAGATGAATAATTTGTCAAATCGTTGTGCAAATTATCATAGCCAACAAACTTGAAGGTTTTGGTTGGAATCAAACATTACATAATAGATATTAAAGGTAACGTATTTATATCTTTTATGACAAGTTGTAAAACTTGAAAAGATATAATTGAGGTAACACTCAATATTAGTCATGGGATCTTTGGAGATGACATGTTGATTAAAGTTGCATTATACATTAAAGAATTAGAATACTTTGAACTTCAAATGTGTTTTGGAAGTTTAGGAAATTGGTGATCAAGGATGTTTCACAATTTTGATACTATGTGGCAATATCAAATTGTTTGGATGCACATGTACAAGAGTTTCAATGAATTGAATTCTTGAAGAAAGTATTCTCAAAATTTCAATAGGTCAAGATTGGTTATTTTATGCTTTGTCAAACAAGTATGAATGTCATTACTAGAGGCATGATGCATGTACCAGTTTTATGCATTGATCTATTTTTAGTATTTGGATAAAGGATGTAAGACATTATTGAATTGATGAAATAAAGATTGGATTTCGTTTATTTTTCTGTTATTTAATTTTGTATCCTATTTTACATGTTTTAATCCATGAGCATTATGATGTTTCTAAATGTCCGTTGTCGATTAATAATATGGGAATATTATTAAACTAAGACAATTCAAAATAGTGATAGAGTATACTTGAAAGTATATTGGTCAATTTTGGATGATATTTGATGGATCAAATATTGGACTTATCCCAACTATATGATTTTACTTTATGGATATTTGTCATCAAGTAAATCATAAATAGTTATCCTTAGACCTGAGATACCAGGAAACTGTCGTGGATCTAGTGCATTTCTGTGGAATAATCTAACGCTAAACGTAACTGGTAGCTATAAGGATTATTTCCAGAAGTGTTTCAAAGTTCATAAGTTTTGCTTGTAGTCAAAATGGGATTCGTTTCCTTCAATATTTATTTTGAAGTATAATACAGCTGGGCCCCTCGGGGGAGTAGTAAGATATTTGTGCGGCCGCACCCAAATTTGTTTTGGTGATCTTGCTATATCCGTAAACGAGAAACAGAATGGTTAATGAGAGGAATGACTGAGATCCATATCCTTATTAACGTTGTATTTGAAATGAAAGGATAATAATAATAATGATTTAATCATTAAAAGGTTTTATCCAAGAAACCTTACTCGAGTTGTACTAGTGACATTGCTAGTGTAACTAGACGCTAGTCAATGTGATCACGATATTAGAATTTTGTCCAAGTGGGAGCTGAAAGTTTATGGACTTAAAATTAATAGTCGTGAGATAGGATCGAACTCGGGATCACGGGATTGCACACATAACGTAAAGGGTTAATTTATTTATTAAATATATTTTATATATATTTATTAAATCAAACCAAAGCTTAACTAACGATCGTTAATAAATAATAGTTAAGTTATAACGACCGTTATGGAATTAGATAGAAGCTAAAAGAAGGAAAACGGAAAAGTTCCGGAAGCCCTAATTGGGCTTAATGGGGCGTCGGCCTAAAGGGGGAAAAAGGAAGGAGGAAAGATTTTCTTTCCTAATTTGTGTTTTACTTGGAGACCAAGTTTTGTCAAGTCTATATAAACACCTAAAAGCCTTCATAATTTTTGTCCCATCTTTCTCCCTCTCTTCTTGCGATCGCCGGCCACCACCACCTTAGGGTTTTCGGTTGGTTTTCGATTTAGCTAAATATCTAGTCCTAATCCCTCTCTAGGGTTATTGGGTAGATAATCCATAAGCGTTGAAGCTCGGTTTGTTCGTTCTAGACTCACGGTTAACTCGCCGTATTACGTGTGTACAAGAGCGTGATATAATCTTCCTTTAGATTATATTCTTGGTGGTGTTCGTGATAAACCCTAGTTGCCGTTTGCTCCGTCGTCTTGTGGATCTTGCTAGGATAAAGGTATGTAACCCTAATCTTGATTAATATAATTGTGTTAAATTAATGATCTTGTTAATCGCTTCCGCTATGCGCTCTTTGATCCATATTAGGGTTTTAAATAATTGTTATGAACTCTATAAACCAACATCCAGGACATTTTCATCCGATATAAAATAGTAAATCCAAACAGCCGCTTATTGATACAATGATGCAAATGAGCATAGAGAAAGCGGACATTAAATATTTTATTTTCTTTTAGATAGATAAAAATGAATCGAACAAAACACAGGTCACCCATTTGAGCTATAAATTTGGTTAAACGGGCCTAGAATTAAAATTAGCCTAACCCCAACCTACATAATTTCTTTTTAGTTTTGGTCAAAGTTGGAGAAAATGATATGATCTAGAGGCACACTTGTCTAGCGGGATCTGCAACAACAACATGATGTATCCTTTTAGTCAAAAGGTAGTATGGAAATAGGCTTGAAAGTTTCAACAAACAGAAAAATAAAAATCATAGAAATGCTGAGGAAAGTTTCGAAACATGTAGACAATATCATATCCAATATCTAAATCACATACAGACACGAATAGTAATATTGATGTTTCACCACTACTCCCACGATCTAAAAGGCAGAAAGACATTTACACACATTAAAGTTCTTACTACACTGGCGCCAGCCCACATACTCAATATTTTGATTTATGAATATAAGTGATTTATAACATGGATAAACTACCTTATGGTTTCGCTTTTGAGTGTCTATAATCGTTGCTTTTAGAATTTGGTTTCAAGACAACGGTACGACTTGAGATGGACCGAAAACAGAAGCTGGGCGATTTACATCTAGAGATGAACGTGTATTGTGTAGACTACTCCAAGATTTTTTAGCGAATGAGAGAAATTATGTTTAGTTGATAACGCCAACTTCAAAAAAGTAAAAAAAATATCTGTTATTTAATAAGCATTTATAAAAAATGTGACGAGTATAGATCTGAACCCATGTCGAAAAGATCATCAAAATCATAAAAAACGGAAGTCATGCTGCAATATCCAAGTTCTTTTATCACGTTCGAGTTACCCCACATTAAGCAGAATCACCATACTTTCATAAAGTGCTGGAGATGGTCGGTCAATACGGACAAGACTTACCAGCTCCTAACCATCGTATGCTATCTGTTCGTTTCCAGTTTTATTCAAAATCAGGGCGTCCCAATGTTATGCATTAAAAAATAACGACCAACACCTGTAGTGAATGGTTTTTTGGAAAGAAAAACAACAGTTAAGTAAAAGTGAGTAGTAATCATGAAGCAAATATAGTAAAAAAGAGTACATCGTTTTCAGACCATCAAACATGTACAATAAATGTCTAATCTATAATACAACATAGGAGTGTAAAAGCACTAAATTAAGTACACGAATGACTTGATATATTGAATATAGTACATCTATAATTACTAATATCCAAGTTTGCACTTATGCTTATCAGTAGCTTTCTATCTAATTAAAGGGATTCCTTTCTTTAGAGATTGATGGCTAGCCGAGTTTGTGTGATGTCTAGTGGGTTAATGTTAACTAATGTAGTACACCCGACTGTAACCATTGTAATGAAGTTGACGTATATATCAATATGAGTGACACAAATATAAAGGTATTAATCAAAAGAGGCTTTATAAGTAAAAACCATTCCCGATCAACTAAAATATCATAATGGCACTCGAACAGTCATGCCTTGTTACAACGGAAGTGAGAACCCACGTAAATATGTAGAATCTACCCCCAACTCTCGCGCCAATGCCACTCGAACAGTCCTTGACACCTTTTTCTCAGAATGCAACCATGACACGTTAGTAAGGGAATGATACAATACATAAAAGGTGACGATATCTAAATAAACATCAAGCATATACTCAACTACTTCTTTTCTCAAAGGAGGCTCAGCCCGGTTCAACTTCATCGCCGCAATCTGAGTTGGTGCCTTGATCTGTCTTGTTGCGAAAAATACTTAACGGATGCATGTAATGCATATTTGGTTGCAAAGGTTGCGTGTACATTTGCATCACATTTGCTAATGAGACACAAGTACGTCGAACCACCAACTGGATTTATCCCATCTTCTTTACAATAGATTTGTGCAAGACTATCAAAGGATATCATGCCAATTGCAAACGACCTAGATCCAATATTAGGTACAAAAACAGAACAATGATTTAACATTCCTAACTTTATTGGGGATTTATGCAAATGGTAGAAGTACCTTATTGCCTTTAAAAGTTCTAAAAACCTATCAGAACCGTGGATCTAGTTGGATCCATCCAATGTTGGCTGACAAACCGCATAAGGTAATCTATATGGCAGGGTGCTAACAATATTAATAATTAATTGAAAAGTTATTATGTGGTTTTTTAAGAGACTACTGGAATAAGAAAAAAATAGTTATTTTACCTTTTTTCACACGTATTTGTGCACGCATAAAACATTGTAAAGAGATCTGATAAAGAGAAGGGGCAACATAATATTGGCTATGCTAAAAAGATAAACGTCATATAAAATAATGAGAATCGGATTGACTATACCCAAAAAATTTAACCTACATATCATGATAGTGTTCTAGTTCTTTGTGAAGCTCATCAGCAGACTTGTCAACGCCAACTTTCTACCTCGACCCCATCCTCGCCCTCTAATTTTCCCTTGGTCGTGCCCATAACCACCAGGGCCATGAACATTACTACACATATTTGGCATACCACGACCAACTCCATTCCTTATACCTCCACGGTTAATTCTTGGCCTAAACGACATAAACAAACGAAAATATAAACAAAGGAGGAATTAAATATGACCTGTTTATGTCATATTTATATTAGAAGTGTGCTCTTGTAGCAATTCAATTTCCGAAGAGGATCAGATTTGAAACCTTATTGGTTTAAAAGGTGTCAAATTTAGATATATTGATGGGATCAAGATTTAAAAGGTGTCAAATTTAGATATAAGATAGAAACTCACTCAAGAACGTAAATGTCAGTAGTAGGTGGAAGGAGGAAGAACTGGTGAAATAGGTTACTCCACACAGGTGTACATATTAGCAGCCAATAAACATGATTGTTTAAAACTAATATACTTTAAGAAGCTATAAATATGCAAAAAAAACAAATTGACTATTGAAATTTTATTAAGCAAAATCGGGTAAATGGTGTATAAGATCACACATGCTTCGTAAATAAATCCCTTATACACCATGAGTGCATACAAAAGGCATTATAATCAATTTTTGGGGACATCTCACAGAAATCATTAGAAGCTATCTTCAATAGACTTGCTAATCAATTTTTTGGGACAGAAAGAGTAGATCGTGCAAAGATTTACATACCTAAAACCCTTGATGTGTAAACTGAATCCGCCATGTGATGTTTGTTATAAGAGGACCCCTGACAAGAAAAGAAGAAAGAGACATGTATTTGTTAGGGTTTTCTTATGTGTTTGATTTAGATGTATTTGTGGTGGACATCATCGATATAGCTTATTTTTGCCCATTTAAACCTTGCTGGATGTAAGCAAAAAATACACAATGATTGCATGCATTCCTATGGACAAGTGATACAAATGAACACAGTAATATATAATTACATTTTACATTATCTTGTAGATGATTATCTATTCGGTCCTTGTGATCTTCTTCTTTGTGGACTCCATGTCTATTGCTCGTTGCTTTCTGCTGGACTATAGACAAAAAGTATAACATCAACAAGTATTTTCTAGCTATGGTTTCAACATAAACAAAACAAACACATGTTTCCAAGTTATACTAATGCGGGAAACACCTTTATTCAAGTCCTATTAACACATGATTAGGCTCCATAAAGTAACCACGCTAATCAAACAACTGGTAGCCTTATCTTCTGTAAGCAAACTACCACTTACACCTTTTCATACACAATCAAGACAACCGTTTCATGGTTAGGAGCACATGATTTTACAAAAACTATGATAAAATTACAATGATTATCATATATTAACAAAAAAACTTATAATTTAACATTAAAATATTATTTAAAACCCTAAGAAAAAACCAGATAATAAGGTGCTGCTAATTGAAGAGACGAACGAATTGTTAATGCGTATTATATTAGGAAGAAATATACAGCCAATTATATTGGGAAATAATATATAACGGATATTTATTTAGGTTTAGAATTGTCATGGACCGACTATATAGGATTTTGTTTCCAAATTTTATGGTTAATAATCGATATTATAATTATATACTGTAACACTCTCATTTTTCGTATCGGTACAGCGGAAGGGTCTTTCAGAGTGTTACGGGATAGCACAATAACTCCAATCATAGACAACACATAAAAATGGTTGTACAAGGTTTAACAAACATTCATTCGATAAAAAGTTTCAAAAGTGTACAACAGGTCCCAAATTATACAGGTCATTTAGTTTACAAAACATAGATCGAATGAACATTTTTAATATTAAGTGTGGGCCATCAGAGTCGATCTCCATCCGGATTACCTTCAAGCACCTGAGATAAAAACATGCAAAAATCATATCAACGAATGCCGAGTGAATTCATAGAGTTTAATGAAAACCGTTATATAAAACAATCATTTACAATCATTTAAAATCAGAACACGAGTATAATATCGGAAGTAAGTCCACATATTGCTAGTCAGGCAATATATAAATCAAGCATACATCTTAAACCGTCCATGAGACCGTAGTCTCTATATTACCATGATAGGTAATATATTCATCGTTAATAGCGTCGTATCATATCGTTTATTATTTATGTCTTATATTGTATTAGGATACATGGTATCTGAATTAGGATTATTATTAGCCGCATGACATTGTTACCTTACTATGAAAACAGCGGGCCGCGAACCCGACAAACAATTTGCCCATCTAAGTTAGCGTGTCGTCACAAAAATCACGCTATGGAATCTTCTCATACATGAATTCGCTTACCAATCAATGTGGTACGACGGGGATCAACCGTCAAGGCGCGAACTGGGGTGATCGTCCCCAAATAGTACTATCAAATGCATAAGCGTCTACCAAATCCCGGTAGTTCACAATTCATGCTAATGGGACTTTAAGCGACATAACCTAACTACTAATAATCCTTTTAGTCTCGAATATAGGGTCATAGCATCATTCGGGTCCATATCATTAAGCATACAATCGGGACTACTTGTGTTCTATTTTTATAAAAATCTAGCATGTTATCTCCCTCGCGGGTTTACAAATCATTTTATAAAACATTTAAAAGAGTGCGAGGCTATGAACTCATGTTGTTAATGAAAGGCGGATTATCGGCTACGGGCGTGCTTCGGTCACGGAAACCTATATAAATAATAATCGGTCTTAGACTCGGTCCAATGACTTTTATCAAAATAACAATATACATATGATGATTTTGTACATATGATGATGATCAAGTGGGTTTATACATCCTTGTTTACTCATTTTAGCGTTTACGTTTTGGTAACGTCTTACTAGTTCACTAGTTTTATCGATTTTACCTATTTTAAGTCCATTAAGCCTTTTATAAGTTCTTCAACTTGTTTTTACCCATTTTATACCTATATTATCAGTATATATACTTTTCATGTTGGGCCCAAATGGGTTAAGCCCAATAAGCTCTTTTTACAAGTATTTATCTTATTAAGTCTAATTATTAGTCTAATGTGTTTAGTTAGCTCGTAAATGTCCGTAATTCTTATAGTTCGGGTTTTATCGGTTTTTACTTGTATTAGTTATCTATACATCAGTATATGACTTTTATAAACTTTACATTAGACGGGTTTGGTCGTCTAAGTTTTATTTGGCGAAAAAAACGTTAATTTTACGGCGATAGCCGAAAAAGTCGTAAAAATCAAGTTTATAGTTTTTATTACTTATAAATATTATTTTTACCACCATTTATATAATTTACCCATTTAATTAACCTTTTATACATCTATATAAATAAGTTTTATAAGTTAGTGGGTTTATATTTTTACATTTTATAAATTATAATGTGAGTGCTTATATAATAATAATAAACATTATTTCCAAAATCTGATTTTTAACTTCATGTTTACCATTTTTACCATATCTAGAGTTCTATAATGACTTAGAAGCTCATTTTTGGATGACAAGTTCTTCATAATATGTGATACATATAACTTAGTTATAGCTACTGCCCATTTTGTGTTTAAGTTGCCTTAACAGTCCCTACAAAACTGCTTATTCAGATTACACCACCTAACTTGTTTTGATCATATCTCACTCATTATTTTGATTCCATTGCATGGCCAACTCTCACATGTGTATAACATCATCTACTTACTGTAAATAGATCAAACCATGCAATTTATCAGTTCATCTTTTAGTTATCTACTGTTTTTATACAGCCAACTAAATAGTCAAGATTTTAGCTTCATTTCTTATGGTTATCATCATTTTTAAGCATATTTATCAACACTTGATCCCCACACAACATTTTTATCATCATATATACATCATATACATATACAAAATGAAAGAAAATACATTTGTTCTTTACAAAATAATAAGAGAAAAATGTAGAGGATGATCTTCTTTACCAATCCAAGTGGATTTCTTGTTTTAGGAAGGCAAGAACTTGATGAACACAACAAGTATCTCCAAGACCATCAAATATCAAGAACATAGGTTGGAAAATCAGCCCTAGGACACAAGCAAATCACCTCCAAAGATGTTAATATGGCCACCAAATGATCAAGGCTTCAAGAGAACACCTTAATAGGACTAGTAAACATGTGGTTTATGGCTAGAAAAGATCAAAGATGGTGTTTGTTGGTTAATAGTGGACGGCACAAAGAGAAAGTTGAGAGAGTTTTTGGAGTGGATTGCATGTAGGAAATGAGGGAAATGAAACATCTTGCTAGTTTTGTGGTAAAGTGGTAAAGGTTAGCTTAATGTGTAAGCATTTGCTTACACTTGTTGTAAGCTACTTAACTTGATGCCACATTAGTGTGGTGGTGTCAAGTTGCCGTCCCATATAAGCTAGTGGGGTGGGACAAAGTGTTTTGTCCCATCTCACTAGTTTACGGGTATTTCTCGATTCTAGTTTTCTCGATTTGCGTGCCCTCGGGTCGTTTTACGAAAAACGTTTTTATAAATTATGAATCACCGTCACAAAACGAATCCAATAAAAATTGTCTCATCAAAAACGGAGTTCAAAAACGTAAATACGTAATCCTAAGGTTTCCGGTTTAGTCGTAAAAGACGCCAAATTATGCACGTAAGCCCAAATTTAAATCCGTAAATTGTGAGTTCGTCAACCAACATAAAAATAAGTTTCAAAATATTATACGAGAAAATATTTTACTACCTGAAAATGTTAGATTGTCACAGCTTTTCCTCCTAAAAGGGATCAACGTCCTCGTGATCCATTTCATTTGGATGTCCTTTTCTTATTGAAATCGAAGAGGTGCGGATATTTCTTCCACATTTCATCCTCTTGTTCCCAAGTATACTCCGGTCCATGCTTTGAATTCCATCGGATCTTGACAATAGGTATCCGACTTTGTTTCAGTTGCTTTACCTCACGGTCCATAACTTCTACGGGCTCTTCGATAAAATGCAACTTCCCATCTATTCGAACCTTACCTAACGGAATTTTCTCATCACTCACTGCTAGACATTTCTTCAGATTAGATACATGGAATGTGTTGTGTACACCATGAAGTTCTGGGGGTAACTCTAGTTTGTAAGCCACCGGACCTACTCTAGATAAAATCTTAAAGGGTCCAATATAACGGGGATTCAATTTTCCTCGTTTTCCAAATCTTATAGCGCCTTTCCATGGCGATACTTTCAACATTACTCGGTCACCCACTTCAAACTCCATTGGCTTCCGCCGCACATCCGCGTAACTTTTCTGTCTACTACGGGCAGTCAACAACCTCTTCTTAATCTGAACTATCATCTCCTTAGTCTCCCGGATCAATTCCGGTCCCGTGAGCTGGGTATCCCCAACTTCACTCCAACATACAGGAGATCTACAATTCCTACCATACAAAGCTTCAAACGGTGCAGCCTTAATACTAGAATGGTAACTATTGTTATACGAAAACTCTGCTAACGGCAAATGTTTATCCCAATTCTTACCAAAGTCTAACACACAAGCTCTCAACATATCTTCCAGTGTTTGTATCGTCCTTTCACTCTGCCCATCAGTCTGGGGGTGATAAGCAGTGCTCATGTCGAGATTCGTTCCCAAAGATCTTTGGAGAGATTTCCAAAAATTCGATGTGAATCTAGGATCTCGATCTGAAATGATCGATACAGGCACTCCATGCTTGCATACAACATTATCAAGGTATATTCGAGTCAGCTTCTCCAGTGAGAGTTGCTCCTTAACCGGAATGAAGTGTGTTGATTTGGTCAGTCTATCAACAATAACCCAAATCGAATTGTTTCCAGATGATGTTCTAGGAAGCTTGGTGATAAAGTCCATCGTAATTCGCTCCCACTTCCATTCAGGAATCTTTGGCTGTTGAAGTAGTCCTGATGGTTTTTGATGTTCGGCTTTAACTCTAGCACAAGTCAAGCATTAAAGAACATACATAGCTATGTCAGCTTTCATATTCGGCCACCAGTACAACTTCTTCAAATCATGGTACATCTTATCAGATCCTGGATGAATGGAATACTTAGATTTATGGGATTCTGACATAACCAAATCTCTTAAGCCTCCAAACTTAGGTATCCACATACGACCTCTTAAGCATTTCACTCCATCAGCTCTAACCTCTAAAGGATCTCCTTCTCCTCGGAACCCTTCATTAACAAAATTCTCTTTCTTACAAGCTTCTATTTGCGCATTTCTAATTTGCTCAGGCAAATTATTGTGCACGGTCAAGACTAGAGAACGCACCCTGATAGGCTCTCTATCTTTCCTACTCAACGCATCAGCAACAACATTGGCTTTTCCTGGGTGATATTTTATATCACAATCATAATCACTTAACAACTCTATCCATCTTCGTTGCCTCATGTTCAATTCCTTCTGGTCGAGAATATACTGTAGGCTTTTGTGATCGGTGAATACCGTACACTTGGTGCCATACAGATAATGTCTCCACAACCTAAGAGCAAAGACCACAGCTCCTAACTCAAGATCATGAGTAGTATAATTCTCCTCATTCTTCCTCAATTACCTAGAAGCATAAGCTATCACTTTCTCTCTCTGCATCAAAACAGCTCCATAACCTCTAAGAGATGCATCACAATACACTACAAAATCTTCACTCCCGTCGGGTAATGATAAGATTGGCGCACTACATAATTTTTGCTTCAATGTCTGAAATGATCCATCTTCATCACTTCCCCAAACGAAAGGTTTATTCTTCTGAGTAAGCTTAGTCAAGGGTTTAGCTATCAAAGAAAATTCTTTAATGAATCGCCTATAATAGCCAGCCAATCCTAAGAACTGTCGCACTTCCGTTGGCGTTGTCGGTGCAGACCAATTCTTAATAGCTTCAACCTTTGCAGGATCAACATGAATTCCATCTCTGTTAATCACATGACCAAGAAATTGCACAGAATCTAACCAGAAATCACACTTCGAAAACTTAGCATACAACTTTTCATCCTTCAACAACTTCAAAACAATCCTCAAATGTTCTCTATGCTCATCTTCATTCTTAGAATAGATTAGAATATCGTCAATAAACACAATCACAAATTTATCCAAGTAGGGCTTGCACACTCGATTCATTAAATCCATGAAAACCGCAGGTGCGTTAGTTAACCCAAATGGCATTACTTGAAATTCATAGTGTCCTTAACGAGTTCTAAATGCAGTTATAGGAATATCTTCTTCACGGACGCGAAGTTGGTGATATCTTGACCGCAAATCTATCTTAGAATACACACTAGATCCTTGCAATTGATCAAACAAATCATCAATCCTAGGTAAAGGATATCGATTTTTAATTGTAAACTTATTCAGTTCCCTATAATCAATGCACATACGAAAAGATCCATCCTTCTTCTTAACGAACAAGACTGGAGCTCCCCAAGGCGACGAGCTCGGTCGAATAAAACCTTTATCAGACAACTCCTTAAGTTGCTCAGATAACTCCTTTAATTCAGAAGGGGCTAATCGGTAAGGCGCACGTACCACCGGTGCAGCACCAGGAATTAAATCGATTCAAAACTCTACTTGCCTTATCGGTGGAAGTCCTGGTAAATCTTTAGGAAATACCTCAGGAAATTCACAAATAATAGGTACATCTTCCAATCGTTTCTCCCTAGACTCATTCCCGGTCACTTGAGCTAAGAATAACTCACAACCGTTCCTGATGTACTTTTGTACTTTAATACATGAAACGATTTTCAAACGGGATTCACCTCGACTACCATCAATTACTAACGTTCTATTCCTAAGAGGAATCTTAACCTTCTTCTCTCCACATAAAATAGTAGCATTATTCAACGACAACCAATCCATACCAATAATAATATCAAAACTACCTAATTCTATCAACATCAAATCAATCGGAAAGGAATGGTTTAAGAGATTTTAGAGAGCATCCTTCTAATAGCTTATTAGTTTTCACTAATTTACCATCAACCAATTCCACCTCGTAACTGGTACTTATCTCAACAGGTTCAATATCAATAAGGGCACTAAATTTAGTGGATACAAAGCTCCTATCGGCACCCGAATCGAATAAAGCAACAGCATAATGATTGTTGAGTAAAAACGTACCGGTAACGACATTCGGATCCTCTTTCTTCACCTCAATTGTTCCAAGTTGGTAGATACCACCCTGGGGGTTTCTTCCAGGTACAATCGCTTTCAACTTGGGGCATTCCGATTTCCTATGTCCTTCTTCATTACAGTTGAAGCAAATGGTTCCCTTCTTACACCTTTCAACCTTGTGTCCAAGCTTTCCGCAATTTCGGCACTTCCAGCAGTCGCCAGCATGCCTCTTGTTGCCACACTTAGGACATCTATCATCGTTGTGCGGTGCATTGTAGGTAAGAGCATTTGCATTCCCCTTTCTCTTGTTCTGACGGCGATTGAAATTCTTCCTATTATCACCTCTATCTACACGCTCACCGTCTCCCTTTCTTTTCTCACCAACACGGGCTTCATCTTCCTTATCCTGAATTATCTGTCCAATGAGTTGGTAAGCCATTCGAACAGCATCATCAATGGTCAGTGGTTTAGATGATGTTACGTCCCCCCGGATATTCCTGGTCAACCCTTTCACATATTGCTCAATTCGGATCTCTTCGGGTTCAACCAATCGAGGACATAGCAAGGCCAACTCATGGAATCGATTCGTGTAACTATCAATGTCCACACCTTTCATTCTCAAATGAATCAACTCTTGTTCTAACCTAATTATCACACTACGAGGACAAAACTCCAAAGTCATCCACTTCTTGATTTCAGCCCAAGGAGTAGCATTAGCAGCATCAAGACCCATGAAAGCAATTCTCCCGTTCCACCAAGTCAACGCACGACCTTTAAGAGTAGCCATAGCAAAAGTCACCTTATCTTCCTCCTTACACTTACTAATCCTAAACACCGATTCAATCTTTTCAATCCACTGGCTTAGTCCTACAGCACCTTCAGTTCCATTAAAAGGTAGAGGTCCACACTTCATGAACGTCACATAAGTACAGCCACCAACTTCAGGTGCATTAGTTCCTAGTCCTCCTATATTTCCTCCAGCATTAGCATTCACATTATTAGCATTCACATTCACATTAGTACCGCCAATTCCACTACCGCCAGCTCCACTACCGCCAGCTTCATTTCTAGCATTTGCCATAAATTCAGTCATAGATGCGGTAACTTGCTCCGTAATAATCCTACGTACATCATCCTCAGTCACAGCCTTCTTGGGCGGCATAGTTCTATAATTCCACAATTTCAAAGTATTAAGCATTCATCCAACAAGGATTCATATAATATGGATTGACGTCATAATCAAGATGCAAATAAGGCACAATATGGAATTCAAGACAAGATACATATTTCATTCGATCTGAAACAAAAGTATTGTCTTAGTACATCCCATATCAAAGTTCTAACACTATATACACTCAAAATTCGTGCCAAGTCTATTACTAACAAGTCGGTTCAGTCAAAGCTACAAAAGCACAAAAGATATAAAGGTCACTACTAAACACAGACTGGTCTACTGAGAACCGCTAGATGGTCCATCATCCATCGTCTTCTGGATCTTCGCCGGACGATCACTAGACACATCTTCAGCTGGGTGCTTACGGATTACTCCTCTTTCAACCATGTCAGCATAAAATCTACTGTTCCATCCGTGGGATATATTCAACTCCTTTTCGGCTTTCTCACGCATCGCACGAGCCACACTCAACTGAATCTCCATAGAATTCACCTTTCTCTTCATGGCAGCATACTCACCACTTTCCAACACCGATAACCTCCTAAAAGCCTCATTCAATCCACGCTCTACATCACTCAAATCCAAACTAAGCAATTCTCGCTCTTTCTCTCCAACCTTAGTCTTCGACTCCAAATAAGCAACCTGAGTCTGAACAACACCTAATCCAACCTCTGTCACACAACTCTTAACACGGGAAGCATCTAGATCACGTCTCAAGGCCTATGGTGCAAGACCATCAATATGAGTAGCCTCTTGATTGTTGTAAATTTAGTCAACTTACCTTTAGGAAAAAGTAGGCAACTAAAAATAGGGCAAGTGCACGACGATTTAGGAAAACCGTGTGTGAATGACCCTAAGTGAGTTCGTTCTCGAGGAGGCAAGTGCGTTGTGTTAAGAGTTGATTTATGATGTTTGTGATTATGATAATTGAAAAAGAAATGAGAAAGGAAAGAATTGACGGTTACGAAAACTAATTAAACTACGACGAAAAAGGCGTAAACGTAAAACCGTAAAAAACGACAAAAATAAAAATTTTCAACCTAAAAATTAATTATAAGCTAAAACAAGTCTAAAATAATATAAATAAGGAATAAAATCCAATAAAAATATTTTAAAACCTTTTATTAATTAAATATTCAATTTTAAATGCTAATTAAAGCCCTAAAATTAAATATAATTAATCAAAATGTCCAAAATATGATTTTATTGAACAAATAACTTACTTATATTATCTAAAGACTAAAAAGTATTTTTTTGTATTTTTAAATTACTTTTTACTATTTTTAAATTACTTAAAACTATTTTAAAATTAAAATAATTATAAAAAATAATTAAATACTTTAAAAATAATCTACCAATTTTAAAAATCCTATTTTACTCTAATGAACAGTAGAAAAATGAAAAATCTTAAAAAATATTAAATTTCCCACTAAATGACAAAACTAGTTTAATTAAAACCCTAATTAACTTAAATTAATTATAAAAATTAATTAAAAAAAGTGAACAGTAACTAAATTTTAAACCAAAAACCTTAAAATATTATTCTAAGTTCAGAAAAATTGATTAAACCTAAAAATATTACTTTTTGGCACTAAAAGACAAAAACAAAAATATTAAACTTAATTAAAAATAGCCAAATAACCTAAAAATTACTAAATGAACAGTAAATAAAAATTTTATTAATCAGAAAAATCCTAAATTAAATAAGAAAAATAATGGCACTGGTTTCAAGGTCTAATTCCACTTTTAGGGCACTAAAGACAAAAAAGTAAGAAAACAGATAGTGACATGTGATGGACTTTTGTCCTTTTGCTCAGCAGTGGTAACAAAGACACTAGCAGTGGGAAAGGAGTTCCCACTGACAGTGTAAAATTTTGCTTTGATTTTCAATAAGCTTAGGAAAGCTTATCTTGATAGCTTTTTTTGGACAATAAGGCACCCTTATACTCTTTGGAGTATAAGGAGTCTGATTAAGCACAAAAACAAGCAGTCTCTTAACAAGAATAAGCAGAAATTAAGCCCTAAAGTTACTGATTAAGCATCACACAGGTCTGATGAACAATTGCTGATGTTTCATGCACAAATCTGAATTTTATGGCCTTATATCTTGGAAATAAGCTCACAAGCATGCATACAAGTAACACACAATCCTTAAACACCCTAAAATCTAGCAACCTACAAAGTTTGATAGCAAATATCTCAAAAACAGTCACATACAAGCAGTTTCTGATTTTGGCTATGTTTTACCCTTTTTAAGTATGCAAATGAGTTTAAATCTTTACCAAACTGATAACCAAGCTACAATTCATACATCACACACCAAAGAAGCATATCTAAACAAGATTCAACCCTTACTTAAAGCAATTTAACTGATTAATCTGTTTACCCAAACACTCCTTTAAATTCTTTTTTCAACTTTTTTTTTCAAACTGAATCAACTCAAAACTAATCCAAACTGAAACAAAGGACTTGTAACATGCATATAACATCCAAATCAAACAAATACAAGTTCATAAACAGATTCTTAACAACTAACCAAAAAATCACATAAAGCATGAAATTTTCAGAAACATGAAAAAATAAAAATGGATAACAAGGGCTACCTTGTTGGGCTTACTTCCAAGCCCAACAGTGGCTGATAAGCCACCTCCTACAAGCCCGGGCTTGTGCAGATCAAGTGTGATTTGATTGGTTTGAGAGCAAATGACAAGAAAATGGGTAAAATTGGAACTTGAGTGATCTTTGCTTCCTGCACACCACAAACAACCAAAGAAGAAAGAATAAGCTACAAGTGACTCAATAAGCTTGTTTTAAGAAGCTTATTGAGTGGCTTATAGCAGTAAGTCAATAAGCAAGTTTCTGAAAAATTTTGAAAACAAGTGAAATATCAAAAACAAACTTGAGGATTTGAAAATGTTTCAATGAAAACAAACTTGAAAACGTAAATACTGGAAAGTAAATGTTGGATCACAGTTTCATGTAGGGTAAAAAAGCTTTTCATTAATTTCAAGAAAATAAAAATACAAGAAACTGGAACAACTAGAAAGGGGTACAAGCACCTCCTTTTATACAAGGCCATAGAAGGTCTTAGAAAACTTAAAAAACGTAAACCCTAGCTAAATGAATTTCCAGAAAAGCCCTTGGAGGAATTTTGGATATTCCAGGAAGATGCCTTTGTTCTTGGTGTCATGTGAGCAATTCTGAGCGTACTTGTGTCCTTGAGATGATCTTGAGTGTTGGTTTGTGCTTAGGGAACACGCCAATGCATCCTAAGCGTTCAAAGGGTCAAAGATTTTTGGATGGTAGTGGTGACCCGTGATATGATTTTGGCAGGTAGCAAGTGTGGGGTGAGCTGGGTCTCAGTTATCACATGGGATGTAAATCTTTAAGGTTAAATTAAACTTCTGGGTGATTAATTTAGATAAACCCTTTGATTTGAAGATTAAAAATCTGGGCTTATTTGGTTAAGAACAAAGGGATTAATGGGGTTAATCATGAACAGTACTTGTTTCCCACCAAATTATAATATATTAAACGAGTTTAAATCGTTTAATTAATTAATATTTGAGGGAAAGTGGATGCTGATGTGGGAGGGTGACGTGTGAGGTAGAAGGGTTGTGATTGGTGGACAATTTAAGTGGGGTGAGGTGGCAGATGGGTATTGGGTGGGGTGGAGTTTGTTGTCTGGGCAAAAGAGGCCCTTGCATTCCCATCACTTATTCACTTTGTATAAATAACCCAAAACTTCCTTTCCTTTGTAAATGAGTTTGCCAGTTTGGCACTTTCAGTCCTTCAAGTTGTAGTGTATAGGAACAAGGACTAATTTTGTAATTTCTTCACATTCCAAGGACTGATTTTGACATGTATTCAAACTTTAGGGCATTGACTTGTTGGTTGACTTCTTGGAGGACCATATTTGACAATTTAGATTTGATGAGGGACTAAATTTGCCAATTCTTCAAAGTTAAGGGTCCTTTTTGTAATTTTGACAAACTTTAGGGACCAAACTTGTAATTATGAAGATACAAGGGTATAAAGTGTCAATTCTTCAAACTTGGAGGACCAATCTTCAATATTCTTCAAATCTTCAAGGGTTTTCTTTGGAAAATTCCTCACTAGGGCTTGGTTTATCGTGCGGCTTCGTTTCCCGTGTTCGTTTTTGCGTGATTCTTGTGATCTTTTGTCATTTTCTCAATATCCGTACCTAAATTACACAAGCAACAAACACAAGCATATATTTGGGTATTTTGATGATATTTAATGCATTTTAAGTCCAAAAAGAACGATGAGACCATGTATAAAAGCCGTCTCATCACTCCCCCATACTAAACCATTGTCGTGCCCTCACGCAATGCTAGAATAAAGTATCGTAGCATCTCCAAAATTCATTTTATTCACTTTATTGGAATGATAAACTACACTACTACTATTACTACTACTTGTGTTATAGACATAATGTATGATTTTCATCGCAAAATGGGACGTTTAGGTTCATAGAATAAGAACACGTGAATGCTTCGTTAGAAATAATTTCATCGTCCTCGATATTCACTCCAATTCCATGCTAAGCGTGCAACGAGATCATTGTCATTATAAGTTAGTAATGCTAACACTACTCATATGCCCTAATCACGTACTTATTCTCCCATTATTCCTAAGTTGTATCTCTTATATTTTATGATGTCTCGAATGTTTCACGAGGATACATTGTTTGACTTATGCGATAATAGAGATTTAGGTCTAAAAATAGAGTCCTAACGGTGTAACTAAAACCATCAAATCAATAACCCCTCCTAATAGACGACGATGTTAAAAAATTAAGTTGACAAGAAGAATCGATAAACACGGTTTTATAACGGTTTTGAACATGAGACTTATTACCAAGACTTTTATACGCCCCCTAACGGAAGGGCCTTATTATCTTTGGTTTACCTCCATCTTTTATTCAACTTCGCCATGAAGCTTTTATTATGACTTCGGTCTTGCCTTGCCTTTTATTATCCGCCTCATCGGTGGTTTTATTAGCCAAAGACGTATATCCTCACGCTAAAGCGAATTTTGGATCTTTAAAGCTTCGAAGATTAAGGCTTGATTCACTTTCAATTTTGCATAGATTTTAGGCCTTGTGGGGCTTCAAATTGTTTGCTTGATTTAGGTGAGCACTTGAAATCTTATTATTGGGTGAAGCTTTCGATTATTCGGGTGCCAATACTTCAAAACCGTGACGCTGGCGATATCTTAATGTCTTCCCAATTTAATTACACGGAAGCTACTAGAAAAGACTAGAAACCCAACAATCCTAACTAAACCGCTAAGTCAATATTTATTAAGCAAAAAATATTTACATGCGAAGGGAGATTAAGCAAACAACGAGAACACATGAGTTTTTGAAAGAATACGAGTACTCTACGTTTAGCATAGTAACTTATAATTAACCCTATCATTTCTCGTCCTCATTTAAGAGACTTAGCCTAATGTGTAGTTTAAGGAACCAAAGCTAAGTGCTCAACACGCACGGTCGAGTCAAAAATTACTCTTATTCTCGCCATCGGAAAACCTACATTCGTGTCTTCAAACACTTATAAAACATGAGAAAAATTTTAAAATTTGGCCATTTTTAGCCTTATTTTGCAATAAAACGATAAACAAAACGATAAACTTTGAAAAGCGTGAAGGTTTGGCAAGGCAAGTATCTATTCACCCCCCCCCCCCCCCATACTAAAGTTAAACATTGTCCTCAATGTTTCGAGTCTAGGGGTGCAAACACCCCCATACTAGAGACGTAGTCGAATGCCTAATCTAGCATGGAAAGGGTGTAACCATTAAATTTAAAGCCGTTTATGAAGTGTGCTAAAAACCTAAGGTTAGAACAATAAAGGATATATCATGGATATTGAGAAATGTCTCCAAAGCAAATGATCGAGTGCTCCCATAAAACGAACACGAGAGGCTCCAATCGTGAAGATCATGATCTAAAAGCCACATATCACAAACAACCAAGGAACAAAGGTTGGAAGGGCACGAATCCCCACACGTAAGCTACATTAGACTAAGAAAGCGATAATATGTACATAGGATAAGCATGGGACTCCCCCACGAGGCACCTCGTTTTTGATTACCGAGTCATGAGCTCGACTCGATCCCCTCAATACTAATTATCATTGGGGAAGGTGACTTGGTCGAGGTAGTTCAAGGATGGAACTTCCCCACCAAAGTAGTGCTTTAACCTATGTCCATTCACCTTGAAGTTAGGACCATCATCTTGAGCTAGCTCGATGGTCCCATACGGAAATACTTGAGTCACGGTGAATGGACCGGACCAACGGGACTTCAATTTACCGGAAAATATTTTCAATCTTGAATTAAAAAGTAAAACTTGATCCCCAATGTTAAAAACCCGGTTTTTAATTTTTGAATCATGCAACTTTTTAGTTTTCTCTTTGTAAATCAATGAATTTTCATAAGCAATATCTCTTAATTCATCCAATTCATTTAGTTGCATTTTCCGGTGTTTTCCCGCGGTCTCCATATCATCATTACAATGCTTTAGGGCCCAATAAGCCTTGTGTTCTAATTCGATAGGCAAATGACAATTCTTTCCATACACAAGCTTATAGGGAGTGCACCCAATGGGTGTCTTATGAGCGGTCCTAAAGGCCCATAAAGCATCGTCTAACTTATCCGACCAAGATTGTCGGTTTTCCCCCACGGATCTCTCCAAGATCCTCTTCAATGCTCGGTTTGAAACCTCGACTTGCCCACTTGTTTGTGGGTGATAAGCCGTAGAAAGACGATGTGTAACCCCATATTTCCTTAAGACTCTTTCGAATTGGTCATTACAAAAATGGGTTCCACGATCGCTTATGATCGCACGAGGGGTTCCAAACCTAGCAAACAAACTTTTCAAGAACTTAACTACCACACGAGCATCATTAGTGGGCAAGGCTTTCGCCTCCACCCACTTAGAAAGGTAGTCAACCGCAACGAGAATGTACTTATTTCCACGAGATGATGGGAACGGCCCCATAAAGTCTATGCCCCAAACGTCAAAGATCTCACATACTTGAATGATATTTTGTGGCATTTCATCTTTTTGTGAGGCTTTTCCTTGTCGTTGGCATGAATCACAAGACTTCACAAGATCTTGTGCATCTCGGTAAATAGTAGGCCAAAAGAAGCCGGCATCAAACACCTTTTTAGCCGTGAGATTAGCACCGTGGTGACCACCCGTGGGTCCCTCATGGCAAGCTCTAAGGATGTTAGAAGCTTCGGTGCCAAATACACAACGGCGGTTGATTTGATCCGCACAAGTTCGAAACAAGTAAGGGTCGTTCCAAAAATAGAACTTGACATCACGAAAGAATTTTCGTTTTTCTTGAGTTGTCATACCCTTAATGATGAAGTTACCCGCATGGTAATTTGCAAAATCCGCAAACCATGGGGTAGAAGAATCAAGCTTAGAATTCACTACACCAAGTGTCTCGAGCGGAAATGTTTCGGTGATTTCCTTAGGCTCGTAAACACTTTGGTGAGGATCTTCCAAACGAGAGAGATGATCGGCCGCTAGATTCTCGGCCCCTTTTTTGTCAACAATTTTGTGATCAAATTCTTGAAGGAGGAGAATCCAACGAAGTAATCTCGGCTTTGCATCTTGTTTAGCCATGAGATACTTGATAGCCGAATGGTCCGTATACACTATGCATTTTGTCAAGACGAGGTAAGGTCGGAATTTCTCAAATGCATACACCACGACAAAGAACTCCTTTTCCGTTGTAGTGTATTTAAGTTGAGCCTCGGTCATCGTCTTGCTAGCATAGTGAATAGGCAAGAAATGCTTATCATGACGTTGCCCCAAAACGGCCCCTATAGCGTAATCACTTGCATCACACATAAGTTCAAAGGGGAGGTTCCAATTTGGAGCAACAAGAATGGGAGCTTCGGTAAGTTTCCTCTTAAGGATCTCAAAGGCTCGTACACAATCTTCGTCAAAGACAAAACGTGCTTCTTTTTCAAGAAGATGTGTAATGGGTCGAGAAATCTTCGAGAAATCCTTGATGAATCGTCGATAAAAGCCCGCGTGGCCTAGGAAACTCCTAACTCCCTTGACGGTTTTGGGATGAGGTAATTTGGCGATGACGTCTACCTTAGCTTGATCTACCTCAATCCCCGCTTTCGAGACCTTGTGCCCTAAGACGATTCCACTTCTAACCATAAAATGACACTTTTCCCAATTGAGCACAAGGTTGGTTTCCTCACAACGTTTTAACATTCTCTCAAGGTTCGACAAACACGAAGTAAAGGAATCACCAAACACGGAAAAGTCATCCATGAAGACTTCCATCGTCTTCTCGATCATATCATGAAAAATAGCCATCTTGCATCGTTGAAAAGTTCCTGGTGCATTGCAAAGTCCGAATGGCATTCTACGATAGGCAAACGTTCCATATGGACACGTAAACGTAGTTTTTTCTTGATCACGAGGATCGATGGGAATTTGGAAGTAACCGGAAAAACCATCTAAAAAGCAATAGAAATCGTTTCCCGCAAGACGCTCCAACATTTGGTCCATGAAGGGCAAGGGAAAATGGTCTTTTCGAGTGGCTTCGTTCAACTTACGATAGTCAATGCACACTCTCCATCCGGTCACGAGTCTTGTGGGAATCAACTCGTTGGCATCGTTTGGCACAACGGTCATCCCTCCCTTTTTAGGGACACAATGAATAGGACTCACCCAAGGGCTATCGGAAATAGGGTAAATCATTCCCGCGTCAAGGAGTTTAAGGACCTCCTTTTTGATGACGTCGTGAATTTTGGGGTTCACCCTCCTTTGACTTTGGATTGTTGGCTTGAAATCTTCCTCCATTAATATTTTGTGGGTACAAAATTTGGGATCGATTCCCTTAATGTCGGATAACTTCCACGCAATCGCCCCTTTGTGGTCCTTTAGAACATCGACAAGTGCGGTTTTTTCATCATTCGAAAGTTCCTTCGCAATAATAACCGGCAACTTGTCGTCCTCCTCCAAATAGACATATTCGAGGTGAGGAGGTAAATCTTTCAACTCGAGGATAGGTGGTTCCTCAAGTGAAGATTTGGGCTCGATACTCATAACCTCCTCGGGTGGAGGAAATGGGAAATCGTTGAGAAAATCCTTGATAATCGAGAAGTCCTCATAGTTGTCGAGGTCTTCATCACAAGTACGTGGAACATCGAATTCTTCCAACGTAAAACCACCACCTTCGAAAGGAGTGAAGGTTGGTGTCGAATTATCAAGAATTGGATCTAACATAGTGGGATTGCCACTAGTTTCTTCATCACCAAATCCTAAAACTTCTTGTGAAAATTCCTCGCAAACCACGTCGATCATGTCAACGAGGTTAATGGTAGCAACGGAATAAACATGAGAAAGTTGAGAATTTTGAGTTGCGTTTATAACAAGTTCCTCGTCGTTGAAACGTAAGGTGATCTTTCTAGCATGCACATCAATCAAAGCCATAGACGTATCTAAAAACGAACGACCTAAAATAAGAGGAACTTGAGGATCCGTGGGGATGTCAACAACAATAAAGTCTACGGGATAGTAGAACTTCCCCACTTTCACAAAAACGTCTTCCGCCAAACCACATGCAAGAATCGTGGAATGGTCGGCCAACTCAATAGACATTCGTGAAGGAGTAAGATTAGGAAGATTGAGCGACTTGTAGATTGCAAGTGGCATCAAGTTAATGCTAGCACCAAGATCGGCCAAGGCATAGCATTCTTCCATATCTTGAATTGCACAAGGGATCAAAAATTTACCGGGATCACCGACTTTTTGAGGTATGCGATTAAGATAAACCGACGAACAACTAGATTTTTGTTGTAATTTCTCCTTGTTGTTCAACATACTCTTAAAGTTAGCGGCAAATCGAGGCATCATGACCAAGGCATCGGCGAAACTTATATTAAAGTGCAAATCACGAAACATTTTCATAAAAAGCTCAAATTGATAGTTGTCGCGCTCTTGTCGTTTCTCCTTCCTAAGTCTCGATGGGTAAGGCAAGGGTGGTGTGGGTTGGGGCATAGGCATAGCCTTTGGAATCTCGGGTTCCAATATGGGTGATGGGTCAACCGTAGGTGTGGCATGAGCGGTACTTTATGGGCTTGAAATATGCTCCTTTTCGACCACCACCTCGGGTTCTTCCTCAATTTCCTCCACCGTTGGAGTAATTGGTTGGGGAGTCGGTTCTTTAAGTGCCTTACCACTACGTGTGGTAATCACTTTCATCTCTCCCTTCGGGTTTGAAACGGTGTTACTAGGTAAACTACCCGAAGTAGAGGCTTTGTTCACCATTACGCATTCTAAAATTGCATTAAGCTTAGCATCAAAATTATTAAACTTCACATCTTGGCTAGCGGCTTTTTGGTCAATTCTTTGTTCAATCCTAGCATGACTTTGCTCTATCTTGTTGTTTTGACCTCGAATTTGGTTAGCAAAATCATTTTTCAATTCATTCCTCATGGCTAGATTTTCCTTAATGAAATTAGCTAACTCCTTTGCATTCTTAGCCGTCTCCTTAGCTTGATTAGCCATTTGCTCTTGAATGTTTTCCATAATCTTATCATTTGAAGTAGTGTAATTCAAAAATTCCAATGGAAGTTCTTTGTTATTTTGAAGAGCTTGACTTGCATTTTGAAAATTACGGTTTTGATTTTGATTTTGCAATTGGCTATTACTACTACTCCCTTGATTCCCATAGTTGTTATTACCCTTATAATTGTTCCTTTGATTGCTTTGGTAACCAACTTGATTGTTTCGATAATTGTTAGCATTTTGATTTGGTGAAAAACCCGGTGGAGTCAATTGATTAGTGCGAGGAACTTGACCGTTTTGGTTATAAGTTCCCGCGGCCGCAAAGGCACTCGAAGTGTTACCACCGTTGGTAATGCACTCGGAATAATCGTGAGCTCCACCACAATACATACAAGAAACCTCAACCGCTTTAATCGTAGCGGGAGCGGGTTGTTCACCAACTTTAAACTCAACTAACAAGCCTTTCACTATATCAAAAATTTTGTTTTCCAAATTAGCCTCGACTTGGCAAGCATCAACGGTGTGTGACAAACTAGGTGAAGATGAAGACAAAGCCTTACGAACACTCGACGTGCTACGAGGACTATACACCTTAGACCTATTCTCAATAATTACCAATGCTTCCTCGACCGTTTTACACAAGAAATTACCACCCGCGGCGGCATTAAGATAATCACGCTCATGATCGTTCAAGCCATTGTAAAACGTGTCTATTTGATGCAAGTCGGAAAAACCATGATGAGGACATTCGTGCAACATTTCCTTAAACCTATTCCAAGCCGTTGAAAAACTCTCATTAAACTCTTGCGAAAACTTTGAAATCTCGTTTTTCAAGTGCGTAGTCTTAGAGGGCGGAAAAAATTGGTTCACGAATTTTGAAACGAGATCCTTCCACGTCAATATAGAATTGGGTGGCTCTTTCTCTAACCAAATTTTTGCGGGCCCCGCTAAGGAATACGGAAAAAGCATCATCTTAATCGAGTCGTTTGAAACGTCCTTAAACTTGCACGTGGCGGTGAGACGATTAAATTGGCGAATGTGGTTATGCGGGTTGTCCTTTTCGTCCCCTCGAAACTTGTTGTTTTGAATCATGGACAACAAACCCGTCTTAACCTCAAAATTCTCCGCAAGGATAGCGGGAATCACAATCGCTTCTCCATAACCCTCGGTGGGTGCTTGAAGCAACTCCATCATAGTTCGATTAGCCATGGGTGCTTCTTTCACTACAATGGGTTCGTCAATAGGAGAGTCCTCACTAGTAGGAGTGAGTGATTTGTTTCTTCGTTTACGAGCACGTCTTGCTTTAGAGCGAGTTTGCATAAACGTCACGTACAACGAGAAGGCGAGCAAAGAAGATTCTTTTTGGTATTTTTACTTTTTCAATTTTTTTGTGGTTTTTGATTGTTTTTAACTTTTTTGGATTTTTTGGAATGTATTAAGTAGACCAAAATCTACAAATCTCCTCACTAATCAAATCTCTTGATTAACGAAGCCTCAAGGAATGAAAACGATCACGTGAAGTGAACGCCTTCGATGACTTTAGAACGATGGTGGAACACCAAATCGTTCAAGAGGGTTTAATCAAATGAAACCAAGAAAATATATATGATACTTAGTAATACTTTGGGCGGCAAAACCCTCGATTCACTCTCAAAATCAAATACGCACAAGCAAGCGGAGGAAACGAGGCGGCGCGAAGCACTTAAGAGCCTTTTTCCTTTAGGTCGTGAAATACAACCGCCTTATACCCACCTTATAGTTTGTATTATCAAAATCAAGCTTCACGAAAGTATTTATCTATTTTTGCCTTTTTCTTTGGTTTGAGATTCGAATACAATGATCGAGTGATGAAATCCCGAATCAAGGTTGTGATTGCTCACGTATTTGGAGTACTTGTGATTTTATTGTTCTACGTATACAATATAGTAATAATATTCACACAAAAATCGAAAAACGATAATACGTATTAATAGAGTGCTATTAATACAAATACTATTTATGGCTAATATAGAAAACAACAATGGTTCAACCAAAACACAACACGCCTCCCCGGCAGCGGCGCCAAAATGATTGTTGTAAATTTAGTCAACTTACCTTTAGGAAAAAGTAGGCAACTAAAAATAGGGCAAGTGCACGACGATTTAGGAAAACCGTGTGTGAATGACCCTAAGTGAGTTCGTTCTCGAGGAGGCAAGTGCGTTGTGTTAAGAGTTGATTTATGATGTTTGTGATTATGATAATTGAAAAAGAAATGAGAAAGGAAAGAATTGACGGTTACGAAAACTAATTAAACTACGACGAAAAAGGCGTAAACGTAAAACCGTAAAAAACGACAAAAATAAAAATTTTCAACCTAAAAATTAATTATAAGCTAAAACAAGTCTAAAATAATATAAATAAGGAATAAAATCCAATAAAAATATTTTAAAACCTTTTATTAATTAAATATTCAATTTTAAATGCTAATTAAAGCCCTAAAATTAAATATAATTAATCAAAATGTCCAAAATATGATTTTATTGAACAAATAACTTACTTATATTATCTAAAGACTAAAAAGTAACTTTTTGTATTTTTAAATTACTTTTTACTATTTTTAAATTACTTAAAACTATTTTAAAATTAAAATAATTATAAAAAATAATTAAATACTTTAAAAATAATCTACCAATTTTAAAAATCCTATTTTACTCTAATGAACAGTAGAAAAATGAAAAATCTTAAAAAATATTAAATTTCCCACTAAATGACAAAACTAGTTTAATTAAAACCCTAATTAACTTAAATTAATTATAAAAATTAATTAAAAAAAGTGAACAGTAACTAAATTTTAAACCAAAAACCTTAAAATATTATTCTAAGTTCAGAAAAATTGATTAAACCTAAAAATATTACTTTTTGGCACTAAAAGACAAAAACAGAAATATTAAAGTTAATTAAAAATAGCCAAATAACCTAAAAATTACTAAATGAACAGTAAATAAAAATTTTATTAATCAGAAAAATCCTAAATTAAATAAGAAAAATAATGGCACTGGTTTCAAGGTCTAATTCCACTTTTAGGGCACTAAAGACAAAAAAGTAAGAAAACAGATAGTGACATGTGATGGACTTTTGTCCTTTTGCTCAGCAGTGGTAACAAAGACACTAGCAGTGGGAAAGGAGTTCCCACTGACAGTGTAAAATTTTGCTTTGATTTTCAATAAGCTTAGGAAAGCTTATCTTGATAGCTTTTTTTGGACAATAAGGCACCCTTATACTCTTTGGAGTATAAGGAGTCTGATTAAGCACAAAAACAAGCAGTCTCTTAACAAGAATAAGCACAAATTAAGCCCTAAAGTTACTGATTAAGCATCACACAGGTCTGATGAACAATTGCTGATGTTTCATGCACAAATCTGAATTTTATGGCCTTATATCTTGGAAATAAGCTCACAAGCATGCATACAAGTAACACACAATCCTTAAACACCCTAAAATCTAGCAACCTACAAAGTTTGATAGCAAATATCTCAAAAACAGTCACACACAAGCAGTTTCTGATTTTGGCTATGTTTTACCCTTTTTAAGTATGCAAATGAGTTTAAATCTTTACCAAACTGATAACCAAGCTACAATTCATACATCACACACCAAAGAAGCATATCTAAACAAGATTCAACCCTTACTTAAAGCAATTTAACTGATTAATCTGTTTACCCAAACACTCCTTTAAATTCTTTTTTCAACTTTTTTTTTCAAACTGAATCAACTCAAAACTAATCCAAACTGAAACAAAGGACTTGTAACATGCATATAACATCCAAATCAAACAAATACAAGTTCATAAACAGATTCTTAACAACTAACCAAAAAATCACATAAAGCATGAAATTTTCAGAAACATGAAAAAATAAAAATGGATAACAAGGGCTACCTTGTTGGGCTTACTTCCAAGCCCAACAGTGGCTGATAAGCCACCTCCTACAAGCCCGGGCTTGTGCAGATCAAGTGTGATTTGATTGGTTTGAGAGCAAATGACAAGAAAATGGGTAAAACTGGAACTTGAGTGATCTTTGCTTCCTGCACACCACAAACAACCAAAGAAGAAAGAACAAGCTACAAGTGACTCAATAAGCTTGTTTTAAGAAGCTTATTGAGTGGCTTATAGCAGTAAGTCAATAAGCAAGTTTCTGAAAAATTTTGAAAACAAGTGAAATATCAAAAACAAACTTGAGGATTTGAAAATGTTTCAATGAAAACAAACTTGAAAACGTAAATACTGGAAAGTAAATGTTGGATCACAGTTTCATGTAGGGTAAAAAAGCTTTTCATTAATTTCAAGAAAATAAAAATACAAGAAACTGGAACAACTAGAAAGGGGTACAAGCACCTCCTTTTATACAAGGCCATAGAAGGTCCTAGAAAACTTAAAAAACGTAAACCCTAGCTAAATGAATTTCCAGAAAAGCCCTTGGAGGAATTTTGGATATTCCAGGAAGATGCCTTTGTTCTTGGTGTCATGTGAGCAATTCTGAGCGTACTTATGTCCTTGAGATGATCTTGAGTGTTGGTTTGTGCTTAGGGAACACGCCAATGCATCCTAAGCGTTCAAAGGGTCAAAGATTTTTGGATGGTAGTGGTGACCCGTGATATGGTTTTGGCAGGTAGCAAGTGTGGGGTGAGCTGGGTCTCAGTTATCACATGGGATGTAAATCTTTAAGGTTAAATTAAACTTCTGGGTGATTAATTTAGATAAACCCTTTGATTTGAAGATTAAAAATCTGGGCTTATTTGGTTAAGAACAAAGGGATTAATGGGGTTAATCATGAACAGTACTTGTTTCCCACCAAATTATAATATATTAAACGAGTTTAAATCGTTTAATTAATTAATATTTGAGGGAAAGTGGATGCTGATGTGGGAGGGTGACGTGTGAGGTAGAAGGGTTGTGATTGGTGGACAATTTAAGTGGGGTGAGGTGGCAGATGGGTATTGGGTGGGGTGGAGTTTGTTGTCTGGGCAAAAGAGGCCCTTGCATTCCCATCACTTATTCACTTTGTATAAATAACCCAAAACTTCCTTTCCTTTGTAAATGAGTTTGCCAGTTTGGCACTTTCAGTCCTTCAAGTTGTAGTGTATAGGAACAAGGACTAATTTTGTAATTTCTTCACATTCCAAGGACTGATTTTGACATGTATTCAAACTTTAGGGCATTGACTTGTTGGTTGACTTCTTGGAGGACCATATTTGACAATTTAGATTTGATGAGGGACTAAATTTGCCAATTCTTCAAAGTTAAGGGTCCTTTTTGTAATTTTGACAAACTTTAGGGACCAAACTTGTAATTATGAAGATACAAGGGTATAAAGTGTTAATTCTTCAAACTTGGAGGACCAATCTTCAATATTCTTCAAATCTTCAAGGGTTTTCTTTGGAAAATTCCTCACTAGGGCTTGGTTTATCGTGCGGCTTCGTTTCCCGTGTTCGTTTTTGCGTGATTCTTGTGATCTTTTGTCATTTTCTCAATATCCGTACCTAAATTACACAAGCAACAAACACAAGCATATATTTGGGTATTTTGATGATATTTAATGCATTTTAAGTCCAAAAAGAACGATGAGACCATGTATAAAAGCCGTCTCATCACCTCTCGAGTACTAGACGACTCTCCTATCTCACGTCTACGAGTAGCAATACCATCAGTACCGCCAGGTGCATCGTCATCCTCATCCTCCTCTGATTCAGAATCAGATTCAGACGATTCAGACATTTCATCCCTAGGTAACTCATCCTCAGAATCAGACAAACAAACTGGTGGGGGCAAGGGCTCGCCCTCTGGAACATCATATGGATAAATAAGCTCGGCTTCCTCATCATCATCAATCTCAACATCTATACCTACATCCTCCTCAACATCCTCGTCGTCAATCTCGTCATCTAAATTATCTAACCCAATCTCATCATCGTTCTCAATATCCACATTCTCAATATCCACATTCTCAATCTCATTCTCTACCAAGTCAACCTGAGGGGCAATCTGATCTCCTAGTCCTAACTCGGGCTCGGGATCCTCAAATGGTTCCTCCTCATCATCAATATCATAATCTACTAAGTCTAAATAAGGATCATCATCTACATTAGGTTCGGGAATAGCATGGTTTTCTACAGGAATATTAGGGTCAGCCATGACAATCTGCATTTATATATATATCTCGTATTAGGATAACATACTAGTTAAACAATTACATAATGAAACCACGATATATACATATATATAAATTAAATTATATATATCAAAATATATATCTTCTCAATAGGGCTTGTTGGTAACGTCGGAGATCTCTGGCACCGTTATAGTCAAAAGATTTTTCAAGTATTTTCTCAAATGTTCATTGTCAAAAGATTTTGAAAAGTTTTGTTCAAAACCTTCGTTTTTAAAATCTTTTATTCTCTACAACGAGAGCTCTGATACCAAACTGTAACACTCTCATTTTTCGTATCGGTACAGCGGAAGGGTCTTTCAGAGTGTTACGGGATAGCACAATAACTCCAATCATAGACAACACATAAAAATGGTTGTACAAGGTTTAACAAACATTCATTCGATAAAAAGTTTCAAAAGTGTACAACAGGTCCCAAATTATACAGGTCATTTAGTTTACAAAACATAGATCGAATGAACATTTTTAATATTAAGTGTGGGCCATCAGAGTCGATCTCCATCCGGATTACCTTCAAGCACCTGAGATAAAAACATGCAAAAATCATATCAGCGAATGTCGAGTGAATTCATAGAGTTTAATGAAAACCGTTATATAAAACAATCATTTACAATCATTTAAAAACAGAACACGAGTATAATATCGGAAGTAAGTCCACATATTGCTAGTCAGGCAATATATAAATCAAGCATACATCTTAAACCGTCCATGAGACCGTAGTCTCTATATTACCATGATAGGTAATATATTCATCGTTAATAGCGTCGTATCATATCGTTTATTATTTATGTCTTATATTGTATTAGGATACATGGTATCTGAATTAGGATTATTATTAGCCGCATGACATTGTTACCTTACTATGAAAACAGCGGGCCGCGAACCCGACAAACAATTTTCCCATCTAAGTTAGCGTGTCGTCACAAAAATCACGCTATGGAATCTTCTCATACATAAATTCGCTTACCAATCAATGTGGTACGACGGGGATCAACCGTCAAGGCGTGAACTGGGGTGATCGTCCCCAAATAGTACTATCAAATGCATAAGCGTCTACCAAATCCCGGTAGTTCACAATTCATGCTGATGGGACTTTAAGTGACATAACCTAACTACTAATAATCCTTTTAGTCTCGAATATAGGGTCATAGCATCATTCGGGTCCATATCATTAAGCATACAATCGGGACTACTTGTGTTCTATTTTTATAAAAATCTAGCATGTTATCTCCCTCGCGGGTTTACAAATCATTTTATAAAACATTTAAAAGAGTGCGAGGCTATGAACTCACGTTGTTAATGAAAGGCGGATTATCGGCTACGGGCGTGCTTCGGTCACGGAAACCTATATAAATAATAATCGGTCTTAGACTCGGTCCAATGACTTTTATCAAAATAACAATATACATATGATGATTTTGTACATATGATGATGATCAAGTGGGTTTATACATCCTTGTTTACTCATTTTAGCGTTTACGTTTTGGTAACGTCTTACTAGTTCACTAGTTTTATCGATTTTACCTATTTTAAGTCCATTAAGCCTTTTATAAGTTCTTCAACTTGTTTTTACCCATTTTATACCTATATTATCAGTATATATACTTTTCATGTTGGGCCCAAATGGGTTAAGCCCAATAAGCTCTTTTTACAAGTATTTATCTTATTAAGTCTAATTATTAGTCTAATGTGTTTAGTTAGCTCGTAAATGTCCGTAATTCTTATAGTTCGGGTTTTATCGGTTTTTACTTGTATTAGTTATCTATACATCAGTATATGACTTTTATAAACTTTACATTAGACGGGTTTGGTCGTCTAAGTTTTATTTGGCGAAAAAACGTTAATTTTACAGCGATAGCCGAAAAAGTCGTAAAAATCAAGTTTATAGTTTTTATTACTTATAAATATTATTTTTACCACCATTTATATAATTTACCCATTTAATTAACCTTTTATACATCTATATAAATAAGTTTTATAAGTTAGTGGGTTTATATTTTTACATTTTATAAATTATAATGTGAGTGCTTATATAATAATAATAAACATTATTTCCAAAATCTGATTTTTGACTTCATGTTTACCATTTTTACCATATCTAGAGTTCTATAATGACTTAGAAGCTCATTTTTGGATGACAAGTTCTTCATAATATGTGCTACATATAACTTAGTTATAGTTACTGCCCATTTTGTGTTTAAGTTGCCTTAACAGTCCCTACAAAACTGCTTATTCAGATTACACCACCTAACTTATTTTGATCATATCTCACTCATTATTTTGATTCCATTGCATGGCCAACTCTCACATGTGTATAACATCATATACTTACTGTAAATAGATCAAACCATGCAATTTTATCAGTTCATCTTTTAGTTATCTACTGTTTTTATACAGCCAACTAAATAGTCAAGATTTTAGCTTCATTTCTTGTGGTTATCATCATTTTTAAGCATATTTATCAACACTTGATCCCCACACAACATTTTTATCATCATATATACATCATATACATATACAAAATGAAAGAAAATACATTTGTTCTTTACAAAATAATAAGAGGAAAATATAGAGGATGATCTTCTTTACCAATCCAAGTGGATTTCTTGTTTTAGGAAGGCAAGAACTTGATGAACACAACAAGTATCTCCAAGACCATCAAATATCAAGAACATAGGTTGGAAAATCAGCCCTAGGACACAAGCAAATCACCTCCAAAGATGTTAATATGGCCACCAAATGATCAAGGCTTCAAGAGAACACCTTAATAGGACTAGTAAACATGTGGTTTATGGCTAGAAAAGATCAAAGATGGTGTTTGTTGGTTAATAGTGGACGGCACAAAGAGAAAGTTGAGAGATTTTTTGGAGTGGATTGCATGTAGGAAATGAGGGAATTGAAACAACTTGCTAGTTTTGTGGTAAAGTGGTAAAGGTTAGCTTAATGTGTAAGCATTTGCTTACACTTGTTGTAAGCTACTTAACTTGATGCCACATTAGTGTGGTGGTGTCAAGTTTCCGTCCCATATAAGCTAGTGGGGTGGGACAAAGTGTTTTGTACCATCTCACTAGTTTACGGGTATTTCTCGATTCTAGTTTTCTCGATTTGCGTGCCCTCGGGTCGTTTTACGAAAAACGTTTTTATAAATTATGAATCACCGTCACAAAACGAATCCAATAAAAATTGTCTCATCAAAAACGGAGTTCAAAAACGTAAATACGTAATCCTAAGGTTTCCGGTTTAGTCGTAAAAGACGCCAAATTATGCACGTAAGCCCAAATTTAAATCCGTAAATTGTGGGTTCGTCAACCAACATAAAAATAAGTTTCAAAATATTATACGAGAAATATTTACTACCTGAAAATGTTAGATTGTCACATATACACATATATATATGTATAAATATATATATATATATATATATATATATATATATATATATATATATATATATATATATATATACATATATATGTATATGTTTATATATATATAGATATATATATATTTATATATATATATATATATATATATATATATATATATATATATATATATAAATATATATATATCTATATATATATAAACATATACATATATATGTATATATATATATATATATATATATAT